>OY744519.1:3487500-3502500 GCA_963556195.1 Sepiola atlantica
TAATAATAATAATAATAATAATAATAATAATAATAATAATAATAATAATAATAATAATAATAATAATAACTATTATTACTATTATTATTATAGAGTCAGAGGTTTTTATTAAATTATTGACTGAAGAATCGGTTACACTTGGTATCATTAGTCTTGTGGAATGAGTTTTCTGTGTTTCCGTGAAACTGAAGATATGAATGAAAGATCAAATTAATGTATAGTGTCAATTGAGATTTAAAAACTGATATATATATATATATATATATATATATATATATATATATATATATATATATAGAGAGAGAGAGAGAGAGAGATAGATAGATAGATAGATAGATAGATAGATAGATAGATAGATAGATAGATAGATAGATAGATAGATATGTGTGTGTGAAAATATATGTGTTTGCATATATATACTTTCTATTCTTTATATATCCACCAACCTTTTACCACTGAAAGCTCGATGATTGTTTACATATAACAACAGAATATAAATAAACAATATTTTGCTGCATTCCAATGACCAAAAATTATTTCTACCTTACCAATCATTTTTTTTTTCAACACCAAAAACGTCGGTACAATTACGGCACCGTTTCTTTCGCAGAAAAACAACCGATATTTGTAAGCTAATCCAATCTATTGCCTGCGAGTAACCACAAAAATCAATGGTCCAAACAAATGCAAGTGCGGAAATTCATGGTCAAAACTGAGTGAGTTATCTCCCTTAACTGAAAAACAATTATTAAGGGCTCATGTAAATGATTATAGAGAAATACATAATAAATCTTTCTCATTCAATTTAATTAAGCTAATTTAGTCTTTATTTTATAATTTATATGAGAGCCATAGTAAATATGTCAATCAGCCCAAATTACATTTAGAACACATCGAACTTAGAATATCAGCCCAAATCCCCAAAACATATACTCTATATATCTCTTTATATAACAATTTTTTAAATATAGATAGGACAGGACATGAACACACAGAAACTAGCAAAGAAAAACTAATGATGTTACAATATACGACGAACATAGTTTTGATTTTGTTATGTAAAAATCATACGGGTTTTTAAATTTGAAATAATATTAAATCATCACACAAAAATATCACAGTACTTAAGGCAGTTTAAAATTTTATAATATCATATATTAAGACATAAGTTACCATCCAAACAAATACAATTCATACTAATGTCCATAGTAAATAATATTTGTCCTATAATTCATAATTAACTATTATCTCATCATATTTATCCTAACTATTTTCTTGTCCTAATTATGTGAGAATGGTTAACCAGCTTGCAACCTTCCCTTCAAATGTCAAATATCTACCCTCAAGCCTTCATTAGATGTAATTCATCTAATAAACCCTACTCATGGTTATACCAATAATGACACCTCCCACACCTCAAATTTTATTAAGATCAGATATTTAATATCCCTATCTAACCTCGAATCTGTGGCTTTTGCGCCCAAGCAACATCTTAACAATCTCTAATTGTGGCACTAACATTCAAACCTCCGATCATAGTATTTTATAGTGGAGACTATTTAGTCAATTATGAGACGAGAAATCACATATCGGGATCGGTGCATACAATTTGGGACTATCTCCTACCTCTTGTTAAGTAAATTATTGATAGATACTATTTTTTTAACATAGTTCACCTCAGACAAGGCAGGCCGTCACTGTAGACGTAAGGGGCTACTGAGAAGAAAGAAAAGGGAGAAAGTTGGGGGGGATCAACCTAAATTGGGATCTGCGCAGCGAGATGTCTGTTTACATTAGTTTTAAATTTCTGCAGGGAGTAGGAAGGGAGTTCCAGAGGCCAGCAGCACGAGGAAAGAAGCTATTTGAGTAGAAAGCTCTCCGGCATATGGGTACCTCAACAGTGAATAGATGGGATGTAATCGATTGCCGAGTTGGTCTATTGAACTTACGACGAGGGGGCACCAGAGCACAATCCATTGAAGTATTTGTAAAACAAGCACAAGGATGCTACATTGCGGCGATGGGACAGGGACTGGAGCTTGGTTGACAGTGAGGGACCTATTAGGTTGGCGATTCTTTTTTGGACCTTGTCAAGGAGGGAGAGACTAGTAGATGATGCACCAGCCAAGATGTGACAACAATACTCCATGCATGGGCGGATGGTGGATTTGTAGAGATACAGGATAATGTCAGGTGTGAGGAGTTTACTAGCACGGTAGAGGGAGGCAACCTAAATGCAAATATTCCATTGGATTTACTTGTTTTTTTGTATTTTGTGTGTTATTGCTACATAATTCTTAGTCATATTTAACTAGAGTACTTGGGGTCTTTTTAGAATCGGTATTAGGCACCCTAATAGAGGATATATGGTGTATAAACTTATCTCTGAAACTGCATCTAGTGAACCCAATGTATGTTATAGTTCTATTTCTTTCAGCATCGTTACACTTATCCAAAATTAAATAGTTCCTATCCAAAGGGCATTCAATTATGTTTCTATAATTTCATTGGGATTCCACATCAGGATTTTGACAGTCCTTCCGAAATTCCTAATTATCTTATTTATCTTAGCACTATTAGAGGGATAGGTTATGCTAAGTTAATAGAGGTTGACAATGACAACTTAACAATGTTTATTGATAATTTTACATATTTAACAATCAACTATTGAGCCATATATATATATATATATATATATATATATATATATATATATATATATATATATATATATATATATGAAGAGACAAAATGGTGCCACACTACAAAATGAATAATGAATAATATGGGGAAAACTTTATATAAGATGAAATAGAAAAAAAAAAAAGAGAAAATAATTTTATATAAAACAAATTTAAAAAAAAAAACGTTTTGTATGGTTTCGGAATTTACGAATAAAAAAATTCACGAATAAAAACAAAGTTCTCACATTAGCATAAAAAAAAAAGCTTGAAGTTCGAAGTTCCCAAGGCAGCCTTTCGTCCGACTCTCGTCAGGGGAATCGGTGTAAAATAAAGTTGCAAGCAGGTGGCATAAGGTTGTATACATGCGAAATAATATACATAAATAAACGCAAGTAAAGAATTTTTTTTTTTTCTTTTTTCCCAAATCACCTTGCGGATGACCACGAATCGCCAAATAACTGTAGGGAATATTTCAATTGCCTTTGTCTACAGAGAGTAGGACGTCTTGAATTAATAATGATAGCTTCCAATATATCTAGATGGAAGCGGTGTCGTGCTCTGTGCACAATGGTAAATGTATCATCAGAATATAGATCACGACAGATTCTTTTGTCCAAAAGGTGGTCACCTATGGCAGACTCCTGGGCTTGTGACCGCCCGGCTAACGGGACGGGTTCATGACGACGAATGCATCCGGGCACATGTTGAGCCACTCTCACCGATAATCGCTGAATGGTCTTGCCTACATAGTCAGCGTCGCACTGACATTGAAAATTATAAATTACGCAACTTTGCTCATTGGTAGGCAAGACGTCTTTGCGGAAGGAGGGGAAAGCGGATCGAGTGGAAAAAATAATGCGCATATTGGCAGCATTGAAACAATGTGTCACCGAGGAAGATATCTTTTCAACCAAGGGCTGGATGCAAGAACCCAACCACGGAAGTTTAAGATAAATGGGGCATCGAGGAGGACCAAATACCTTAGTTCTAGTGAAGTTATCAACCTTACTTCGGATGATATGCGAGACGACGTGCTCGGGGTATCCATTAGAAAGAAAAATGTCCTTGATTTTATCAAGTTCAGGCACTAGTTTAGTACTAGAACAAATCATGAGAGCTCGGTGGGCAAGAGTCCTAATGAGATCCTTCTTTCTACGTTTACTTTATCTTTTACTGGACTTTATCTTAGCTGGGATTCTTTTGCCCCTAAACGTAGAAAGAAGGAGGTTTTATTTTCTGATGTTTTAAGCACGATTTTGACCTTTTCTTCATTGCAAATCCAAGATATATAAATCTGTATTTGGTTGTTTGAGTGATAATGAAACGGAAGTAAAGAATTTGACTCCTGAATAAGAACATTGTCACCGGAATATAATTTTCTATTGTTTACTTATAACAGCAATCTGCGTGTAGAAACGTTTTGTTTATACTAATGTGTGTGTATGAAACTAATGCACTTAAAAATAGTTTATTTTTTTATTTTTATACTAATGGATATACACTTAAAAGGCGATTTTCAATTGGATGATGGAACAGTACTATGAAAGGATTGAGAACAATGATTGATTCGCACGACCACATGACATATATTTGTTGACATTGGACTTGGAAATGACGAGGTTGTAGTCTGTAGAGAAACATTCCAGTGATAACGTGTTTCACATGGGTTTCTTGGTCAGAAACTATGATTATGAAAGTTCTGTTTGATTGGTGGTACACATAGGAAGAAAACAGATTTCTTTGCAGTGTTGGAAACAAGACGACTCCTCGCTGAGAAGGTTTTAATGTGATTTTCAGAAGTTTGAAAAAGAAAAGAATTTTTTTTTTAAATGCTATATTTATAATCGTGTCATTTTTTTAAAATTATTTAACTTAGACAAATTGTCACTGTATACGTTAGGGACAACTGGAAATAAGGGTGAAATTATTAGGGGGTCATCCTAAATTGGGAGCTGTGCAGCGAGATGCTTGTTTACATCAGTTTTAAATTTCTTCATGTCGGTACAGTCAGGAAAACAGGGAGCAGGAAGGGTGTTCCAAAAGCCGGCAGCTCGAGGGAAAAGCTATTGGAGTAAAAGGCTCTCCGACATCTAATGACCTTTACAGTGAATGGATGGGATTTAGCTGATTGTCGGGTTGGTCGAGTGTATTTACGTCGAGGGTGCACCAGAGCAGCAAGTTCATTGGAGCACAGTCCATTGAAGTACTTGTAAAACAAGCACAAGAATGCAACATTGCGGCGATGGGACAGGTGGTGGATAGTGAAGGACCTATTAGATTAGAGACTCTTTTTTAAAACCTTGTCTAAGAAAGAGAGACTGGTGAATGGTGCACCAGCCCAGATATTGCAACAATACTCCATGCATTGGGGGATGGTTGCTTTTTAGAGATATAGGATATTTTCAGGTGTCAGAAGTTTTCTAGCACGGTAGAGGAAACCCATTTTCTTTGCAGCAGCCTTGGCAATGTATTTTATGTATTTGGTCAAATTCATGTTACCTGTGAATGTTAGGCCGAGGAGTTTGAACGTTTTATTCACAGGTAGAGTGTTATTTGCCATGACAATCAGTGGTTTAAGAGGTTTCCTGTAGTTGGTGAAGGAAAGAAGCTTTGTCTTAGCAGCATTAAATGTTATCATCCATTCATGACCCCATTTTACTACAGCTTGGAAGTTACTTTCTAAGGATTCAGCCATTTCCTAGGATATGTGTGCGTCCGTTTTACCCACATGATGAGAGTAGAGTGTGGTGTCGTCAGCAAATATACCTATCTCAAACACAATATCATTAGGGAGGTCGTTTATGAAAATCAGGAACAATACAAATCCAAAGACTGATCCCTGGGTTACATCTGCATTTATGTCATGTTGTTTAGATAAACGGTCATCGAGGACAATTTGGATCTTTCTTTTGGATAGGAAGGATCTAATTACATTAAATATTCGTTCAGTAATACCATATGAATTAATTTTTAGGAAAAGACCTTTATGTCAGACCATGTCAAATGCTTTGGATATATCAAGCCCAATCACCCTAGGTTCACCTGTCTTGTCCAGTGTATGGTATAGGCGTTCAGAAATGAGCGTTTGGATATCCGCAGTAGACCGTGCTTGCCTAAATCCATACTGATGGTCAGAAAGAAGTTTAGAATTAACGAGGTGACGGACTATCGCTTAATTGATTAAGGATTCAACCATTTTAGCGAAAAGTGGGAGTAGACTGATGGGGCGATAATTCTGAGGGTAAGTTCTATCTTCAGAATTCATGAGGATTGGTACCACAGAGGCAATTTTTCAGCAAACATGGAAGCAAGATTTTGCAAAGCATTTCTTGTAGAGTATGGAGAGGACAGGGACCAGTTCAGCAGAAGATTTCCTTCTTACTATTACTGGTATAAGATCAGATCCACAAGTTTTGGAGGTGTCAAGGTGTTTTATGATGTTCCAGACATGAGATAGAGTGATGGTCAGGTCATCAAGTGTGGCTTCAGTCCGCAATCGGAAATTTAGGAGAGAGCGGTTTGCAGAGTCCAAAGTGGAGTTAAAGATGAAACGCTGGGCAAGTAGTTCAGCCTTGTCAGTTGCTGTGCAAACGACATTATTGTGGTTGGATAGCGGGGGAACTGTAGCTTGGCCATTGTTCACCACACTAGTAAAGATTTTGCAGAAATCGCGAGTACCAAGTTTCTGTGACTCAGTGCGGTGTCTGGTCATCTCTGTATACCTTCTCTTTGCTTCATCTATTACAGTCTTACAATAATTACTAGACTTTATAAGTTTGTGTTTATTTGTAGTTGACTTGTGGTGGTTGAATTGTCGGAATATTTGCGGCCTATGTGCAATAGCAGCTGCACAATTCGAGGTGAACCATTGTGGGGAGTGGGGCTTGCTGTAGGATTTTCACATGGGGACACGGTGACCTCATTTGCGCACTGATCAGCAAGGACAGAAAACGTTTCACTCTATGGGGCGTCTCTGATGTGATCTCTGATGGATTCCCAATCAGCCCGTCGTTTTGAGTAACGGCTCATCAGCTTTGAGACAAGATTTCAGGGGGGGGATCAATCATTACCACAAGGTGATCAGCATTTCCGAGTGAGCTATGGGCATTCGTCGCACAAGCCTCAGGCAGTGAGGTCAAGAGCAGGTCGAGACGTGAGGCTTGCTGGTTCATACAATCGGGGAAGCGGGTCAGGAAAGTGATAGTCTGTGAGAGGGGGTTGCACTCTGTAGAAACTATACGTAGTTACCAGCTACATCTGTATAGCTGGAGAATGCAAGTCAATCACGGTGATGTATATTAAAATCCCCAAATACATGTATGTGCACCCGAGTCAAGTTAGAGTGGTGTATCAATGCTTTCAGGGACAAAGTTAAGCAGGGTACTGTCTTAGATCGAAATATAACGGTATATGAAATATAAGTAACTAACGCTGTGCTGTAAGCTTAATTTAAAGCACATGTAGGCTTGATCATCTGATACTAGCATATGTTCTTTAGACAAGGGGAGAGTATTCTGAACATAAACTCCCGGCCTGTGCATATATTTGTCAGAGTCTTTATGAAGTCATTCGAACTCAAAACATTTGGATTGTCATCTAAAA
This sequence comes from Sepiola atlantica, assembly GCA_963556195.1. Classification (NCBI taxonomy): domain Eukaryota; kingdom Metazoa; phylum Mollusca; class Cephalopoda; order Sepiida; family Sepiolidae; genus Sepiola; species Sepiola atlantica. Next base: position 3,494,787 of record OY744519.1, read on the forward strand.
CATGAAATATTACAAGTAATAAGACGTTTTAATGAAATGCTAATTGTTAGTTCGGACTTTGTTACACAACATAACGATTTGCGTACAAACAGAAAAAACACGAAAGAAAAAAATAAGAATATGGATTTATGAAGAAAAGTTTTAAAATATCGCATGAAATAAAGTCCAATAAATTGTGTAATTAAAATCTTTGTACAACAACATCCTCAGATTTATATCCTTCCTAACTACATTAAGACATAACATCTGACTGCGTAAGGACAACTGAAAAAAAAACAGAGAAAAAGAGATAAAATACAAACCGAACGATCTCTTTTTCATCCAGTCTTCGTATTTAGTTTGCTGTGAGCGTCCCAGACTTCAGGGTGGGTAACATAAGGGACCGCCTCATGCATGCTATCCATGCAGTTCGGTCCAAACAGTTGACATCAGGCAGGTTGCATGCGGTAATATCGCTTCTTACGCACTCAACCCACATCGTCCGCAGTTTACCTCGCTCTCTAGCGCCCGGGATATTTAAACGCGATGCAAGAGGTTGCACGCTATGCATGACCGAACTACCTGAGATGCCAAATTCGTACGGCTTCCTTAAGGAAGCCTTACGAATTTGAACCTCTACTGTTCCTGATTTTCATAAATGACCTCCCTGATGTTATTGAGACTTAGATAGGAATATTTGCTGACGACACCACGCTCTACTCTCGTCATGTGGGAAAACCCGACGCGCACATATCTGAGGCAATGGCTGAATCCTTAGTAAATGACCTCCAGTCTGTAGTGGAATGGGATCAAACATTGATGGTAACTTTTAATGCCGCAAAGACAAAGCTACTTTCCTGCAATAACTACAAGAAACCTCTTCAACCACCGATTGTCATGGCAAATAGCATCCTGCCTGAGAGTTCATCATTCAAACTTCTCGGCCTAACTTTCACAGATAACATGAATTGGAACAAATACATGGAAGACATTGCCAGGGCTGCTGCAAAGAAGGTGGGCTCCCTCTACCGTGCCAGTAAACTTCTCACACCTGACAATATCCTATATCTCTACAAAGCCACCATCCGCCCATGCATGGAGTATTGTTGCCACATCTGGGCAGGTGCATCATCCGCTAGTCTCTCTGCCTCTTAGACGAGGTCAAAAAAGAGTCGCCAACTTGATACGGTCCTCACTATACTCCAAGCTCCAGCCCCTGTCCCATCGCCTCAACGTTGCTTCTTTGTGCCTGTTTTACAAGTACTTCAATGGATTGTGCTCTGATGAGATTGCTCCTCTGGTGTCCCCACGACGCAAATTCAACAATACCAAGTTTCTGATGAAGCGTTATTGGTGGGATGTTTTCGTCCAGTTTTCAGTCACACATGCACCTGATCGTTGCATGATCATTACGTCGAAGTTGTTGCAGATCAGAAGCGTTTGGAACCATGTCTCACTGCCGAACGATATGACAGAACGAATACAATTTGAAAATGAAGGAAATGTGCCTAGGTGTAAGGATTTAGCAGCAACTTGCTGAAGGATAAGATAATTTGTTAAAATAACTAATATATAAAATGTAAAGCTGTTTAGTGGCAACCTAATGATAAAAAACGTAAATATTTAGGAGTTTTAAGACTTTAAACAGTGACGGTTACCGTATGAGACATTTGATATCCAAAATACAAAGATGTAAATATATAGAAGGTGTTACAATGCATTGTTTTTTATCTAAATTTTTGGGAGTAAAAACCCCATCTTGAAATTGTTTTCTGCAGTCTTTTTATGATGCTACTGTTGCAGGTCGCGAGATATTATGCGGTGTTGGTTTGAATAAATCCATCAATTTTGGTATATCAGATTTTTTATTGAAGTCTATCCGTAATCATAAGACATAAATTAAGCAAGATTCGTGAATTTAAACTTCTTCTTAAGGCACCTTAAGCTAAATCTTAGACATTTTCTAGAATCAAATGCCTGAATGAACTCAAAAATAAATCCCCACTCTATAATACAATGTCAGTGGCGGGTGTGTTTTTCTTTAGGTCATCAGAAATGATAATAATAATAAATTTAAAAAATTAAATTATTGACGTAATTTTACGATTTTATATAAATATTTTAGTAATATATTTAGATAAATAGCGACTGCAAACACTGGCGAGGCATAGTTTTTTTCCAAAATTTTGATGGAGAATGTGCACTACTGTTAATCAAAAATGTACGAAATTATTTTTTCGCAAAGCCTTTATCATAAAAATTGAGGATTAAAGAATTATAAAAGTAATGCATAAAAATGTGATAGTTAAGCTCGAATAATAATAAGATTACTAAAGGTGGTTTAAAAGTAAATGTAAAATGCAATGGTATTTAAAAAGTAATGGTTAAAGCATTTAAAAGGTAATGATTAGAGTATATAAATATGAATGGTTAAAGTATTAAAAAATAATAGTTAAAGTATTAAAAAATAATAGCTAAAGTATTAAAAAGGTAATGGTAAAGCATTTAAAAGGTAATGATTAGAGTATTTAAATATGAATGGTTAAAGTATTAAAAAATAATAGTTAAAATATTAAAAAGGTAATGGTTAAAGCATTTAAAAGGTAATGATTAGAGTATTTAAATATGAATGGTTAAAGTATTAAAAAATAATAGTTAAAGTATTAAAAAGGTAATGGTTAAAGCATTTAAAAGGTAATGATTAGAGTATGTAAATATGAATGGTTAAAGTATTAAAAAATAATAGTTAAAGTATTATAAAGGTAATGGTTAAAGCATTTAAAAGGTAATGATTAGAGTATTTAAATATGAATGGTTAAAGTATTAAAAAATAATAGCTAAAGTATTAAAAAGGTAATGGTTAAAGCATTTAAAAGGTAATGATTAGAGTATTTAAATATGAATGGTTAACGTATTAAAAAATGATAGTTAAAGTATTAAAAAATAATAGTTAAAGTATTAAAAAATAATAGCTAAAGTATTAAAAAGGTAATGGTTAAAGCATTTAAAAGATAATGATTAGAGTATTTAAATTATGAATGGTTAAAGTATTAAAAAATGATAGTTAAAGTATTAAAAAATAATAGTTAAAGTATTAAAAAATAATAGCTAAAGTATTAAAAAGGTAATGGTTAAAGCATTTAAAAGATAATGATTAGAGTATTTAAATTATGAATGGTTAAAGTATTAAAAAATAATAGTTAAAGTATTAAAAATAATAGCTAAAGTATTAAAAAGGTAATGGTTAAAGCATTTAAAAGGTTATGATTAGAGTATTTAAATATGAATGGTTAAAGTATTAAAAAATAATAGCTAAAGTATAAAAAAGGTAATGGTTAAAGTATTTAATAGTAATAGTTAAAAGGTAAATAGGTGTTGTCTTTTTAACCAATACTGTTTATTAGCTCGGCTTAAATCAAAATAATTCGATTGTCTAAAATAAATGAAGAAACATGAAAGAAAATGTCAATGATAAAAATAAAATGATGTCAAATACGTTCGATGATTTGACTAAAAAACACTCTTAATTTAGTTTTATATGTTTATTTATTTATTTTTTATTTATTTTTTTATTTATTTTTTTTTTTTTTATTATTACTGGTTAAGATTATTAAGAGTACGTTATTCGCTCTGCTGGAAAAGGAATTCTTAAAATGGCGGAACATATGTTTACGTACATTTAATTTTGAATGATAAGTTGTAAAACATGTTTAAAAACCTCTGACATCGATGAGGACATTGGATCGAAGGTGTTGATTCCAAATGTGCAGTTAGTTTGGCTCTTAAAGCAACTGTTTAACTGTGGTGTCGCGACACACATGCAATAAGGCAGACAATGCCGCTTTATATAAATAGAGATATATTTGGCTGACAAGTATTTTGTGGTAAGAAAAAAGATAAGTTGGTAGATAAGCAGCCATGGCATCTCCACATGGTCGTGTTACTAGGTTTTATATTAATACTCTTGCCATTACTCATCTCTGTATCTCGGCCACGTCATTTATATTTTTCATAAATACTCTTGGAATTCCCATAGATACTGCCAGAGTTTTTGAAAATAGCTTTCAAAGTACATATGACTTCAATGACGATTCCACTCCCCCGCCCTGGCCCCCGGTGAAACGGGAATCGAATGTGCGTGACAAACGAAACCAACAAGACACTAAAAGAAGGTATGCGTATCAATTGATATTTCTCTTTAGACCGAGGTAAAAATGCCTGGAAACCATTTTGTGAAACGTCAAAGCGACCACAAGATGAAAAAGTACAGATCGTAAATCTGAAAATCTTCATAATCAGATGACTCGTCAGAAGTTTCGCGTTTTCCGAGCAGCACGGGCGGGGCAAAATGTGTGTTGTCATTCGTCTCTCGTTTGCAAATAATTCTTGTTGATATTTACTAGCAGCGATACCCGGCGTTGTTCGGGAGATATGAAATTAGGAATAAGAGAGAGATGAAGGGCATGAGAGAAGCAGAGTAGTAGTAGTAGTAGTAGTAGTAGTAGTAGTAGTAGTAGTAGTAGTAGTAGTAGTATGAAGAGGAGGGGGTAGGAGGAGAAAGGGCGACATAGAATGATGGAAATAAATAAACGACGTAAATAAAGAAGCAAAAGCGTACGAGAATGAGATTAAGAAAATTGTCTAAATAAATAAATAACGCAAATAAAAAAGAAAAGAGAACCTTGAAAATTACGGAACATTATAAAAATCGTTATATAGGATTCATATAAATTTGTCCGAAGTCAGAGTATATTTTTTTGTTTTTTTAATAAAAGATGCTGTTGTTTTGAACTTTATTATTTCCTTTATTTGAATTTTCGGCTAACTTTAATCATCTTTGGAGGGGGGGTTGCATCTAAGTTTGGGGGAGCTATAGTTTTAAATAAGGGCTAAGCCCCCTTCACCAATATCGAACCCAAAACATTAAAGTTTCTTTTTTGTTGTGTTTTTGTTTCGTTTTGTTTTGTTTTTTCAAATAAATCGTTGTTTTTCAGTGATTTATTAATTAGTGTTTGTTTTGTTTATGTGTGGCTTTCTGCTTTCTGCGCGCTAAATAAATAATAATAAATACAAAATGATATTACCGTAAAATCGCAAGTCTCAGCGCATTCAATTCAATTGAATTACTATAATTAAGTTTAGAATGAATAACAACTATTAAGGTTAGATAAGTTTTATTGTTTATTTTTTGCGTTTGAACCTGTGGCTTTTTTGTAAAATAGGCTACTTTTCGATTGATTTCTTTACACAAAATCTAATAGTTGTTTGTTATGCGTTATTTGTGTTTGTTGTAAAATTTACAAGAATGAATAAAGTTCTTCAAGAAAAAATCCAATGAAATGAGATTATATAGTTATATAGATATTGGTGATTGATGTGGGTGGGGGGGGGGCTTAGTCCATATTTAAAACTATAGGAGAGGTTGCTTATCTCCCCTACCTCAAACACGGACTTAGGATTAGTAGTAGAGTGAGGGAAGGTTTTTAAGGACGGATGCAACTGTCGCTAAGTGGTAAGGTTAAATAAGTGTTTTAAGGTCTGTTTCTACACTGACTTAGGGTTAGTGGTAGCGTTAAGAAAGCATTTGTGTGGGATATAAGTTGATGAAAGTTAAGGGAGAGTTTTGTTGAGGAGTTCAATTTTCTGGTGCTTTTTTTTTAAATATTAAAGTGTTTTTATACGACGTCGTTTCAGGTTTTCTATCCTCATGTAGGAGTGACGGATGTAAGCGGTCACGTAGGTTCGAACGCAGTTCGTAGATTCAGCCTAGAATCATAAGCCTAACGCCTATGCCCGCAGGCAGTAATTGAAATTAACGTCCACTTATCCGGGAGGTGGGAAGCAAGCGTCTTGTTGTCAACAGTGTTCAACGCCTGAGCAGAATGCGCATATATTTATATTTGTAGTCAAAACATCAGTGTTTAAGCTCAATAGATGTCAATATATAATTCCAGAGCATTTATAATAGATAGAAGAAAAAACAAACTCTAACGATCATAACTTAATTTTCCAGCAAGAGATTTATTTTAACAGCTGTTTCTTCAATTGTCCAGGAATCCAGATTTCTTTTGGGGATCAACCAAATCCATCAGCATGTTGTATTTAGATAATATCTATTGGATATATCCGCAATCAGTTCCAGAACAAACCAATGTTCAGAGCGTACAGCTGAATAAAACATCTGATTTGCTGATTGGGAAAATCATTTATTATTATTTAAGCTTTATTCTAATGAAATAATGATAATAAATATTTTTTTGAAACGCACGTACATATGGATAAACACTGTTGAGTGGTTATTTTCGGTACTTGATAATAATATTTACAAATTGAATTAAATATGTCATAAAACTTATAATCTGATGAATTTAAATATATATATATGGCCGCTACGGCCATGGGCAGTGTGCGATGTCGGCAACGACACTCGTGCGCGTCCAGGCTATGCGACCTTTACCTTTACCTATATATATATAGTAAGCAATGAAAATATATATGGCAATCAAGCTACACAGAGGCTCCCGTGTTTCATCCCCGGGAGGTGGGGGGAATCGTCAGGCTAAATGCTAAATACGTATCGAGCACTGTTGAAGTAAATACTGAAAACTGATACATAAAAAATTATATCTCCTTATAATATTTTATGTGGATACATGAATTACTATATATATATATATATATATATATATATAGAGAGAGAGAGAGAGAGAGAGAGAGAGAGACAGAGACAGAGACAGAGAGACAGACAGACAGACCGAGAAACGGGGAAAGAGAAAGAGAATAGAGTAGAGGTAAAGAAAGAAAACGTTAGCTTTATACTTGTTAAAATTGTCAATTCAAGCGTAATACTCCCAAACGAAGTAATTCGCCGGATATTGTGGGAGGAGTCACGTGCTAACCACACCTTCGCGCGAATTGACAAAGCGACCAATACAAGTAGGACATTAGCATAAATACAGACGAACATATGTGCATGTTAAACACACTATTGTCCATATTTTCCTATTCAACTCGGATCTTCATGGAAGGCTTTGTCCGTCCGTGCGATCTGTCACGTTTCAGTTCGAAATAGCATTTTCATCGTTACAGGCATAGATTAAAATTGCCGATCCTAAGAACATCCGTATTCTTCTCTCTCTCTCTCTCTCTCTCTCTCTCTCTCTCTCTCTCTCTCTCTCTCTCTCTCTCTCTCTCTCTCTCTTATATATATATATATATATATATATATATATATATATATATATATAAATGAAGGAAGAGTGATAAAGATGTGCGAATCACAAATCTATTTCATCTTCGGTTGTTCAATGCAAGGTGTACTCGATAAAAACATGTTTATTTTTTCTTTCCTTAAGCCAGGCTTTTCAAAGATAAAAATCTTGTCATCAGAGGAATTACATAGATCGATTAGTTGGCAAGGGAATAGCCAAAATTTGAAAAATTAAAAAAACAATGTAAAGTAATGAAAAGTAGATATGCGTGCGTAAAAAGTTATCAAAATATAGAGCATGCTCAGTTGGAAAAGTGTCCGTTGACAAAGTGTCCAGTGAAGCAAGATTTAAAGATGGAAGGAGTTCATCGTAGAGATTTCGTAGAGACTGCGTCAGAAATGGTCAAAATGTTATAAATCAAACAGAATGATGTTCAGTTCAGCTGTAGATAAAAAGAGTTTATTAGGATGTAAGTTGGAGAATTAAGGCTATTTTAAAAAATACTTCCGTGGGCCGCGAATGAT
>OY744519.1:3507500-3545000 GCA_963556195.1 Sepiola atlantica
ACAGATACTACACTTTGATCTTAACCAAAAGGCCGGTATTTAACGCCTACCCACAATAGGTGTATGTGACACACGGTCGGAAAGTTGGGTTTGAAAAGCCAGCGCCCGAGAAGGTGAGCGCTCTGGCCATTAAAAATTGCCTGGGCAGCCCCGTCGGCATTCCCCGGTAGGGGCGCCTCAGACAGTAAGCTATAAACTTACTCCTCCCCAAAGAGGGGAGGCACAGCCTGGGAGGGTGGACCTCCTAGAACTGCACAGGACAGGCGTGCAGTATCCATCGGAACAGATACTACACTTTGATCTTAGCCAAACTGAATATCACGTATTAGATATGTAGTAGAGGCCTGGCCACCATACTCTAACAGTGGTCTGGCGAGGGAGACATAAAGTGGGAGAAAAATCTCAGGAGTGAGTTTGCAGAAATATTTTTTTTTTGCACTATTAAGCTCGCCACGAATAAAGGATGGTATAATACTTATATTCGTTTACATCACCGACTGCCAAGACAGCTCAATTTTTTTACGAATAGCTATGCTATAAGCTAAGTGGCAACCGTTAATTACCTTACTAGAGTGCTCAACCTTCAAGTAGTCTTGCAGGGACAGTTTTTGCTTCGTACCACTGCTCTTCGGAGATAATGACACCATCATAATGTAAGCTTTAATAATAGTATTATCATACTAGCTGTACCGATCCGGCGCTGCCCGGAAGTCATTACCTTCAAATTGTTTTGATATAATAGTTGTTTCTTTTGTGTTTTAACTATGCCTTGAAGAAATGAATATTTTTATTGATTTTATGACAAATACCACAAATCTGGGCAATATCTTCCAGCAACTTATTTCCTACAATTGGCCCCGTTTTTTGTCTCTATAAATAAACGAAAGAGAAAACCTATTTCCGGAGTTATCCCGCAGCTAAAAAATATCTAAATTCTGCTTTCATCAAAGCGACCGGAAGTTGTTTATTGTTGGTTCGCACAAAATGAATGAGCAGTTGTTTGTTGGTGTCGTCATTATATGATTATTATTTAGTCTAATGTTATCGTAACATGTTTGTGTAAAAAGCAAGATTAAAGGAAATTAGTAAAAGTGAAAACTACGAATATTTGGGCATTTTTTTTTAAAAAAACGAAATAAACACGTGTTTATGTATATTAAAGGTATATAAAGCTGATTTATTTATGGTCAAGATAATCATTAAAATAAATTATGTTTTTCTTTTGTTTTTGGTTTCTTTGCGTGAGTACGAAATTGTTAACTTTGTTTCAAATAGCATAACTTGTTCAGTCGAGATCACCAATGAGAAGAGTCGGGTTAAGCATGCCAATGAGAAGAAAGTAACAGCTCGAAAACAAGGAAGTATACAAAAGAGACATTTATTGAGTGCGAACCCGACTGGGTTCACTATAAAATAAAGTTCATAAAAACGTGTACAAAGAGAGTTTACGTAGAATCATCTGTGCGTGTGTGTAAGTAGAATTCATTTTGTTAATTTTACTTCAGTGTAAGTTCTCAGAAATCAAGAGGCCCTTCCTGGGGCCAACACTTGACTTCTATATGAGATACATAGATATATGAGTGTTCCATTAAAGTTTTCCTTTTACCTCTCAAACGTTGAGTTAGTAAAAAAATGAAAACCATTAATGTTCCTCTTACCAATTGACCGGTTTATTATGTTATAGTATATCTTTCTTGTGGTCTTACCGGATTCCATGACAAAAAATCATCTAGTCTTGTGGAGTATATAGCTTTGTGATGTTACTAGAGGTTACATAATTTGGAGAAGGTGCCCCATTCCTCGTATAAGCCAATGTGTAGCCATACCGAGGGGATTTTATTTGGACTTTGAATACTATGTTATTTTGAATATTTTGTCAGGGTTTACTTGTAGGGGGGAAATATCCTCATGCCAGGTTGTCGTGACAACCCACTGTACAGCGAGACTTTAGATACTTGAGGATTGCGACTTGTATGCATTAAAATTCTCTTCAGTTGGCATTCAAATTCTCTCATGTTTGCGTACGTATGGGTGTACATAGAAAGGAAACGTGTATGTACCACGTGGTGCGTGCTAAGAAGTTGAGTTCACGAAAATGTGTATAAAAACGTATTGGTAGAATCATGTATACGTATGTGTCTGTGTGTCTGTGTGTCTGTGTGTCTGTGAGTAGAGAAAAGTCTTACCTACCAGCATAGTGTGTTTGTGTGTGTGAACGCACATGTGTATGATGGGACCGTCAAGGCAGAAGTCACAACGAGGTCTGGGTGAGATAATCTGTCGAGGCAAGCGCCGATGGAGAAAAAAAGAGTGAATTTTGCCTGTGACGTAACAATAGTAACGCCACCTGGCGTTTCCAAAAGGCAGACAATTCTGGACTGAAAACACCATCTGGTTTGTGTGTAATTGTGTTTGAGAAAGGGCTAATGCTACAGCTAAATACGGGTGCACGAACCTAATAGTATTGAAAACGAAACTTTTTAAATGAATTATTCATGAACAAATACAGAAAACAGCGTTAATAGATTTAATGAACAAACATTTTTAAACATATTCTAGATGATCTCTTCTCTGCGGCCTCTTTCGCACAGAAGAGATGTTACTAGCCTTTCTCTACTCTATCGATATGTTCATGGTAGGTGCTCGACTGAACTCCAACCCCTCGTCCAAACCCCAATCACAGCAAAAAATCGCCTGGATACAATCACAGCAGAGGGCTTTCCTTTCTCTCTCTCTCCGTACCAAAGACAAGCGAAACTTTCATGAAACAAATTTGTATTTACTAAAGCGTCCCATCTGTTGAACAAACTATAACGAAGCTGCTTCCCAGCCGACTACAACATGGTCGTCTTTATTTGCTCTCTTAAACTGTGATTATTTACATACTAATACTGGTGAGAAAGGCGCGAACCTACACTTTCCATGAGCTGTGGAGTAATTAGCAACTTGTGTTCAATCATTTAAGGTACTATGGTTTCGGAATTAAATGACCCCTAAAAACACGTGATATGCCGTAAAATAGACAAACTTAACATTAATATTCCCTATACTCAAGGGAAGGGCGGAAATGACCACTTGTAGGTTCATTTCAATTCTCCGTCCGAATGTAATTTTGGTACGGGAATCCTCTTTTGTCATTCATGGTCATTTCCATTCTGTTGCCACTAATGTCACTATCCCCACCACCCCCATCTCTCACCTGCTTCCGCCACATCACCTCCTCCCACGACGACCCAACCCGCCACACATCCCCTCTTGCACCCCCACTCCCGATTCCTTAAAGGGCTTGCCCTTCTGATAAGCGACGATAGCAACCACTATTCCTCGCTCCTGATATGTCAAACTTTCTTTCTACTTATGCAAAGTGGTGGCACGAGACCCGGGGACAGACGGACGCACGGGTAGACACTCCCCGTCCTTTCCACCCGACATACACGCGCGCACCCCCTCCCTCACAATCGCTCTTCATTCCTTACTTTCCATATCTACCACACACACACACACACACACACACACACCCTAAACCTAAGTCTCTTCACTGACGACGCTTGATTATCGCCCCATATTCGCCATTCATTTAGTTGGGTGGCTTTCTTTATCTTTTCATGGCTTTTTTGAAAACTTTTTTCTTTCTTTTGTTTTGTGCTTGTTTATTTTTGGTCAGATTTTGGTATGGGGTGCTTTTTGAGGGAGAGAGGTATTTGAGGGATGTGGGATCCGTTGTTCCTTTTCTGACCTTCTGCTCATAAAGTGACTCATCCCTTAACTGGAGACACGAGCTGATCATCAGTTTAGGAAATGATAATCTCAGACAATCGCAAGGTTCGAACCTCTGCTACAGAATCAACCTAGACTCCGCAAGCAAGCACCATAACAAAGAATGATATTCTCAGACGGTCGCATATATATATATATATATATATATATATATATATATATATATATATATATATATATATATAAGTATAAAGTTTTTATTTATACAAACATTATTGGTTACATATGTGCATACATGTTTCGGTTGCACTTTTCCCAGAAAGTCAACCTCATCAGACCAAGAATTTTCGAGAAAGTGCAACCGAAACATGTATGCACATATGTAACCAATAATATTTGTATAAATAAAACTTTATACTTATAAACAGCTCTACTTGTTATTGAGCACTTTTTATAAACACTTGAGTTTCTACGGATTTACATTTACAGAAACTAATACAATACATGTACTATATATATATATATATATATATATATATATATATATATATATATATATATATATATAAATGTTATACGTACATAAAAGTAATCAATGGACACGTGTTTCTGGTTCACAGCCGTCATCAGCATGGCTAACTTAGACAAGGATCGAACCTTGTGTGTATATTTAGTTATCATTCTTTCATTTAAGCAAACATTGTAAAACATAACAGAATTCATTGCTTGATTATACCCCTTTAAAAAAAAATTCAATTTTACTAATAATTTTTTTTCTGTCAAAATTTAAAAAAATAATGTATGTTCCCTGTGTATCACAAAAGTTTTTGATTTTTCGTCGAATCATCTTCCGGTGGTGAAAACTAATGAACACAAAAAAAAACTAGAGAAAAAAAGAGAATTTCAAAAAACAGCCGAGGATGCGCATGTGAAGTCAGTTAAACGTAAAAAGAAGAAACCGGCGCAGTTCCAGGAGAAACATTAACTAGAATTAGCGTCACATGATTAATTGTATTACGTTAAGCATTTTAAAATGTTGTTACTCGTTTTAAACGTAATGTTAGTTATCGTAGGTTGCTGAACTTTAATAAGGTATTTTTAAGTTAGTTTCAGAATGTATTGTTTCCGCGCTTTTAACCAAAATTTGTTTTAAATCAGAAGGGGTGGTTATGTTTTTGTAAATACTGGTAAATTGGGCTAGCGTTTACAGAGTGCATGGTGAGTCGGCGAGAAAGAGTAGTAGTAGTAAAACCAATGTAGCTATTAGCTTTATTATTAATAATAAGTATTATTATTATTGTTATTATTATTGTTGTTGTTGTTGTTGCTGCTGTTGCTGCTGTTGCTGCTGTTGCTGCCGCCGCCACCGGCGTTTAGAGGGTCCCGAAAAGGAAAACACGAACTCGAAGTTTAGCGAAACAAATGTATTGAAAAAGTGTAATACAACAGATAACAATAGTGTTTTACGTCTGTCTTGACTGCCAGTATTTGAGTGTTGTAGATTAAAACTATTTATTTCCTTCTCACTGCAGGAAGATGTGGCGCAAGGCTTGAAGGTGGGAAGAGTCAAGCCAGCGCCCATAAAGAAAGAGAACTCTGGCCTATTAAAAATTGACTGGGCAGCCCCGTCGGTACTCCCCGTTCGGGATGCTCCAAAGAGAGGAAGCAAGACCTGGGAGGGTGGACCTCCTTGGATTACACAGGACCAATACCCGACGGATAAAAAGCCACCGAAATGGCAAAGTTCCTGCCGGACTGGTGTAGTCACAACAATGAGAGGCATGTGCTCCAAGTATTTATATTGAGCGGAAGAGTTCAAGTGAATAGTTGCATTTTCTCAAAGAGTATTTGAACTTATAAATAACATTGACCTTTTATAATGTTTTATGGTGATGAGTTGTGTTTTACTACAAAATATTGGGTCTTAAAATTCTTGTAGTAAATAATTGGTCTATTTTTTTTATTTTTGTCAATTGGAGATATGTATTGTTGTACAATATTTTTCATGACTTTTTCTTCTAATCTAAATCTAAAGTTCGGTTGCAATTGATTGCAATATTATGGATAATATAGTTTGAATTATAAGGCTGGATATTATCATTATTATTATTATTATTATTATTATTATCATTATTATTATCATTATTATTATTATTATTATTATATTATTATTATTATTATTATTTAGTAGTAGTTTTGTTGATTTTGACAGAAAAAATATTATTAGAAAATTGAAAGTGCCTTACATACCGTCTATCAGATATGAGCGCAATCTAACACCACATCAATTCACTAAAATAATATATATCCCGTTAGCCTAATGAATAGAGCTGACGACTTTCAACTCGGTGGTTGATGGTTCGATCTCTGGCTTAGGAGAGGTGCTAGTCTAGCCGCACTGAAGAGCTGTGATCAGTCTGTCTGTGGATGACTATTCGGGGTAAGTACTGTTGGGTGATGTCCTTTGCTGCTTCTTAGCGTATGCAAAGCTCTTTGTAAATAAAGAAATTGAGCAGAATGAAGCGGGGTCGATGTATATATAAATAGACATTGTAGATATCATTTATGCGCGCTTCTCCCATAGCCTAATGGTTAGAGCTGCTAACTATTGACTAGATGGTTGATAATTCGATCCCTTGGAAAGAGAGAGATGCTAGTCTAGCCGCGCTAAAGAGCTGTAATACCACAAACAGTCACTGGATGACTATGTATATATATATATATATATATATATATATATGTGTGTGTGTGTGTGTGTATTGTCCTGAGCGTTTGTCTCGTGATTCTAGCCTTAATCTACAAACTGCGTTCGAGCCCATGCGATCGCCTGCAACCGCCATTGATGAGGGTAAGACACTCCGAGACGACGTCGTCTGTAGGTGAAAAACACTTTAATATATATAAATATATATATATATATATATATATATATATATATATATAATAGAATTAACGATAAGTGAAGTATCGTAAAGTGATCTATCGTGATAAAGTAAAGCTCAATACGTTGAGTAGAGCAATCAATTTTAAAGAAGGAAAGATGAAGATAAAATATTGCATAAAATTACATAAAATTGATACAAATGTTATTACATCGAAAGTTCAGATGCAAGGAGTTACACTAATCCTTAAACCATGGGTTTTCAAAGATAAAACTCTTCTCACCAGAGGATAAAATTCGGTAATGTGGTATTTATAATAAATAAATATTACCTGTTCCATTTCACTTTGAAAATTGAAGAAGAAATAACAGAAAAGGTTGGGCCAAAATAAGGGTCCTATTTTTAAAAATTCATAACTTTTTTATTTATTGATTTTTTTTTTTTTTTTTTTTTTTAGAATAAGTAAAGCAAGCATGAGCCGTATTAGCCCTAAGGAACGTACCCTCATAATAGAGTGGTACTTTAAATCCAATGAGTCGATTTCGGAGACTCAACTCATCTATCGGCGTCATTACAACACCAGAAACTCTCCTTCGGCAAAAGCAATCCGAGGAATTATTGCTCGTTTTAGGGACCAACAAGGAATATCCGACATGGCGAGAAGTGGTAGGCCTCGTACTGTACGAACAGCTAAAAATTTCGAGGAATTGGAGAGAAGTTTGGAGGAGGATGCATCCACATCCACAAGGAGGAGATCAAAAGAACTTGGCATTTCTCGAAGCTCACTTCGGAGAATGCTAAGAGAAAGAGGATATTTTCCATATAAAGTGCAGCTAGTTCAAGAACTTCAACCTCGAGATAATGAAAAAAGACTTGAGTACGCTATGCGACTCCAGGATTTGGCCAATGATGATCCCGAGGACCCTTATTTTGGCCCACCCTGTATATATATATATATATATATATATATATATATATATATATATATATATATATATATATATATATATATTCTTCGTCTTTTTCCCCAATTTTAACATTTAGCGCTTTCTTTCTCCCTCTTTGTTGTTTGTTGCATATGACTATTTCTTCCAATCGCATTCTTTGTATGAATTTGAAAACTTTTCCGTTTTTTATTAAAGTTCACCAACCGATTGAGAATAGTCATATTATAGACGACTGAAATATTTCGGAGAACTATACAAAATGAGTTTTTGAGTTTATTTTTGCTAGTTGTTGAATTGCTTATCCTTTATTCCATTTTTATTTTTACATATATATATGTATATATATATGTGTGTGTGTGTGTGTGTGTGTGTGTGTGTGTGTGTGTGTGTGTGTTTGTGTGTGTGTGTGTGTGTGTGTGTGTGTGTGTATTTACGAGGGAGATATCCAAAATTTGAGGTGCTTAGAGCACTCTTCCTAGCAAATGTCACGTTACTAGGTTTAATAGTCTAAAATTGGTTAACGGAGGACAGAGAAACAGATCGAATGACTGACACGCACACACACCGAATGACGACACATGCCTCTCACATGTTTCTCATTTCTTTCTCTTTCTTTTCCTCTATTTTTCTCCCACATTTCTCTCTTTAACTTTTCTTTTCGATTTTCCTTCTTTCTTTCTTTTTCTCATCACTTATCATATTTTGATTCTTCATTTCTTTTGCTCTTTTTTATCATCAAGTTTCATTCATTCTTTCTCTCTGTTATTTTTTTCTTAAATCGTGCTTCCTTCCCTCTTTATTTCTTCTAACCATTCGTTCCTTTTTCTCTTTTTATTTCATTTTCTTCTTTTTTATTTTCCCTCATAATCCTTTCCTCCTCATTTGTATTCTTTTCCTTCATAATTCCCTCATCCTTTCTTTTTTTTTCTTTTTTTTTCTTACTTTCTTTATCACTTCTCCCTTCTTTTTTTTTCACTTCTTCCCCTCACTTTTCTTCCACTTTGTTTTTTTTTTTCGTTTCTATTTCCTTAATCACACCTCTTTTCTTTCTCTTTCTTTCAGTCTCCTCATTATCCCTGTCTTTTTCTTTCTATCTATCTTTTTCTTTCTTTCTATCTTTATTTCATTTCCTTAATCACTACCTCTTTTCTATCTCTCTTCTTTCTTTCTCTTTTTCGTATTCCTTTCATCTCTACTTCCCTTTTCTCTCTCACTCATTTCTATTCTTCTTTTCCTTCTATTTCTTTTCATCTTCTTTCTTCCCTTATTCCATCTTTCTCATCTCTCTTATACTCTTTCTTTCTCCTTCACACACTTTCCCCCCTTCCTTCTTTCCCCCCTTTCCTTTTGATTCACCTCTTCCCACCTCCACCCCTTTTATAATAATTCGCCTACATTTCCGATATTCGCTATCACCCTTGGTATTTCAATTGACACTCGACGCGTGTCGCCATTAAAGTCGTCGCGTCATTCCAAACCCATTTCTCATTAACGGTAACTCCCTAACCCTCACTCTCTTATATATATATATATATATATATATATATATATATATATATATATAAATTAAGCTTTGAAAATATATAAAAATATATTTTAAAAATACATAAAAATACATGAAGATACATATAAAATATCAAATATATCGGCCCAAAACCCACTTTTTTGTTAAATGTATACAGTTCATCCAAGTCATTTTCTTGAAATTGTTTTAAACTTTATGACTTGGATGAACTGCATAAGTTTAACAAAAAGATGCGTTTTGGGCCGATATATTTGATGTTTTATATGTATCTTTATGTATTTTTTTAATACATTTTTATATATTTTCAAAGCTTAATTTGTATTACTTACACTAATTCCATTGCGGTAATGGTCCTCTAAGGAGAAGATTTTCTTTGAAAACTCATGAGTTAAGGACGCAGTATCAGTCCTTGTTGTGAACTTTAATAAAATCTGATTAATTTATCATTTTATTATGTCATTCAATTTATATATATATATATATATATATATATATATATATATATATATATATATATATATATATGTGTGATTTTATGAAGGCTTACCAAAGCATTCCTTTCAAGACACCAATGATCACCATTAAAGATATTTTTTCTTACAAATACTATTTATTCAAATTAAATGTTTTTTCCTACACGTGTTTCACTACCAAGCAGTTACTTGCTAGGCAGATCATCAGGGAAATTAAATGTCTGGAATACTGGTTTCAACTGCCGACAAAACACAATGTGGCGTTGTAATAGTTGAGGTCACTTAAGAAGAGAAGAGGAAAAAAATAAAAAATAAAAATAAAAATAAAAGTCAAACTTTAAAAGCAAGGAAGAACAACGATAAAAAAAGAAAGTCCTAGAAAAGTCTTAGAAAAGTAGCTTGTGCATTATTTCTTCCACCAAGCCAACAAGCAAATAATCGGGACCGATTGCTGTACCAGATAATGACATGATATATATTTATTGATTTTAAAATCTTTGATTGTAAAACTAAAATGTATAAATAATAATCACAAATTTAGATTTTTTAAAATTGCACGGTAAAAATGGCAGAACCAGTGTCACAGGCGTTGCCCGGGAACATATGAAATATTTATTTTAAGTAAAAGAAAATCAACAGTAAAGTATTAAAAAAATCCAGAAAACATATAAAAATGTTACTTTTTTCACCGCTTAAAAGTAATTGAACTATCTTGGTTTTCTTCTGTAACACTGAATTACAGTATATATATATATATATATATATATATATATATATGCATAAATATATGCAGAAGAATGGAAAGGAATTAGAGAAGCAAAAGCCAAATCAAAACTCAATTCAATTGCTCAGAGCAAGGTAAATTCCGCAAAAAGGCAATTTATTCAAGTTAAATTTTCCTTAAGCCAGGCTTTTCAAAGATCAAAATCTTATCATCAGAGGCAGCCGCTGGGATAGATAAGTTGGCAAAGGCCAAGATTTAAAATTTGAAAAAGTAAAATAAAAGTTGTAGGGAAAAAAACACAGGGCAAAACTCTGCCCGAATGCAAGCAAATGTCCGATTGCTAAAAAGTCCGGTGTCGAAAAGTCCAGCGGAGAGAATAAGATGTAGATAGGAAGGTCGTTATATGCATATATATATATATATATATATATATATATATGCATATATATATATATGCATATATATATATATATATGCATATATATATATATATATATGCATATATATATATACATATGCATATATATATATATGAATATATATATATATTATATATATATGCATATATATATATATATGCATATATATATATGCATATATATATATATGCATGTATATATGCATATATATATATATATATATATATATATATATATTCTCCAGTAGTGGCTACTATTTTCTTCCTTTTTCCTAATATGTCAACCCTATATGTGTTTGTACTTGCATGACATTTTTCTTTAAATTATCATCCCGATGAAGTCTTATAAATAAAGACGAAACGTTGATGTACACATAAAAAAACATCCATTCTTTGGTTTTCCTTTTTCATTTTCCCATTACGTCGGATTACCTTCATCCTTCTCTTCCCATATATATATATATATATATATATATATATATATATATATAGTGTGTGTGTGTGTGTGTGTAGATTTCAATATTGCGTTGGGAATCCAAATGAAAGCGCTCAATGTACCTTTAAACAGAGTAAAACAGAATTATTAAAAGGAAAAAACTATACACACATTAAGGTTGTATACATTATAAATTATTTCGACCCTTTAATTAGGTCTCCTCAGATGTATAAACAATCACGTCAAAAAACGTGGTTGTTTATACGTCGGAGGAGACCTAATTAGAGGGTCGAAATAATTTATAATCTATACAAATTTAATGTGTGTATAGTTGTTTTCTTTTAATAATTCTCTCTCTCTCTCTCTCTATATATATATATATATATATATATATATATATATATATATATATATATATTTATATATATAGAGAGAGAGATAGATAGATAGATAGATAGATAGATAGATAGATAGATAGATAGATAGACTTTTTAGCAAATTTTAAAGAAATTCATATCAAGAGATTTTTACAATTGTTCTGTTACCATAAATACATAACAAAAAATTATTTTATCTTATTCTTTTCTCCATTATTTTATTTCTATTATCATTTCTATTGTGTTGTTTTCACTACCCCTCTGACAAAAGAATTTGCAACTTTAATTAATTTATTCCATAATTTGAAAGCGTAAATCTATGGAAGATATTGGATTATTTCTTCTGTATGTACCAGTGTTTTGGTTTGTAGGTACCATTGTGTTCTCCTCCCCTCCTATACTACCAACATATCAACCGGTGACTCTTTCTGTCAGTGGATGTTTCTCTGCAACGAGCTTTTTATTTTTTTCTCTGACCTTCTGTAATTCATGTTGCTAAAGGCGCTGATGAAGACTTTTGGAGTAGCTTTATTAATTTATAAAATAAAATAAAATAAAGTATTTCAAAACAGTTTGGGAAACGATCGTACTTGATGTTCTAATTCTTGGAACAATTGTAATATTTTAATTCATTGAATGAGATATATATATATATATATATATATATATATATATATATATATATATATATATATATATACATTACATTTAATTTGAACATTTAATTTGAATAAATAATATTTGTAAGAAAAAATATCTTTAATGGTGATCATTGGTGTCCTGAAAGGAATGCTTTGGTAAGCCTTCATAAAATCACATGTAAATGCTCTGTACTCTGTAATCGAGTATCATCGAGCTTGTTTTTATTGGAACAACCCCGGTTTCACTGAATGATCTATTTTATAAGTGAAAAATCTAAATATATATATATATATATATATATATATATATATATATATATATATATATATATATATATATATATAAGAAACGGTGACAATGCGTTGGATAGGTGACACCAGCGGTACGTGAAATGGTAAACAAAAATGACAATATTGAGAAATCAATCATTTTCAAATAATGTTATCATATGTGCCAGTGTTAAGTTCGAAACGTGATGGTAGGATAGTGTGTCTTCTTTCTTTATTTTATTTAAATTTTCGAGGGAATCCCTCCTCCTGAGAAATAAATATAACCACTCGCCGGTGTGGGTTTTTTTTCGCCAATAAATAAAGGGCCGGAAATTACGATTTGTTTAGGTTCGCAGAAACTTTTTTTATGAACGTTGAAGTGTGACTAGATTAAGTTTTTGGTGTCATTAAATATTGTTAAATCATTTTGTCAGTGTTGATTATTATTATGTGTAGTGTTTAGTAGTGTTCTATTTAATTATTATTGTTTGGGCCATGTGCGTGGTATTTGTCCGTCCGCTGGAGGAGGAGAGGAGAGGTAACTCGAATGGATTAAGCTGTGCTTGTTGGAGTTATGTCCTTTGAAAGTGTTAACTAATTTGACTAATCCCATTAATGTATTTCTTTATTAATTTCCATTCTTTGTTTAATTTGTTTATTTAATATTATTTCTTAAACGGCCATGTATCGTTGTTGACTGGTGGTTGGTATATGTTTTGTTTAGTAGGTTGTTATGTGAATAGTATCATAGTTTTATAGGTTAAATGTGTGGATGTGAATGTTTTTGTCGCATAGTTTCGTTGTATGTATTATTATTATTTATATTATTAGATTTAATTATGTGTAGTCGTGATATCTTATGTTTAGGATTTTTAGTTAATATTTTTATAGATGGGTGTACGTGTGCAACCATGTGTCCAAACTAGCGACAGGTGTAAGTGGGTGTGCGTGCACCAGCGTCTGTAAACGGACCCATGGGTCAAAGTAAGTTCTATTATGCATTTCTCCTATTTGCTTATAATATTCATACATAGTACAGAGGGTAATCGGTTGTTATAATGCTTGTCATGTGTAGTTATACTAAGAAGTTGAAATTGAGCTCGGCTCTGCTGTTTAATCTTGGGTTAAATTTTCTCATTAATATCCTTAATTTCCGGCCCAATACTTATTACATATTACGCACAATGCTCCAAGCAAACTAGAATATTCCTCTCATATATATATATATATATATATATATATATATATATATATATATTGTTGATGGTTTTATTCTATTTTGCTCCATAATATATTGTGTTTCATTAAAGTTTAATATAAACGTCAACTCGTCAGGCATTTTGGAATCCACTGTTCAAATTTCTATAATTCAACAACAACAGGAAATTGGGGATCCCTGGTAGGTATAAATTTGGCAAAGTTCATTTTTTTAAGCCTATATATATATTTAAATTTGTAAACTTTTTAAATTAAAAAATAATTAAAATAGGGAGGTGGTGTCTGATCAACACTGCTGGGATGCCATGATAAAGAAATACTGTTTTGTTTTTAAAATCCCGAAACAGTTTTCATGGTAAACAACTGACGATCCCTTATATAAAAAAACATATATAAAATATATTTATATTAGAGTAAATTCTTGGAAGTTAACTAAAATGGTAATTGCAGTAGATTGATTGACTTACTAGACTAAAATCTTTCAACGAAAAAATTTTTTTTTTATTTTTTTTTTTTCAGTTTTGAAGGTTAAAGAACTTCCGAGACTATATATATATATATTGTGATTGTCAGAAGAAGGTCATCCCTACAAAATTGCAATTTCCAGTTGTCAGTGTGCAGATGACTCAGCATTCCCGACTTACTTTTACGGTTATTGCTGCAGATAGGACATACAAGCCCGTTGGCTTCTGATTCTGTATAGCCTAATTCTTCTCCTGTTTGACATTCGCGTATTAGGTCTCTGTCATGGGATCTTATGTGACTCAGTAAACCAGACTTTGACAGACTAACTCTCCAACATAAACGGCACAAAAGGTCGCGCTGAAATGTGTCTGGAACGTTTGACATTGACCACTTCCGCAAAACACGTTTCAGGTTGGAGTACTTTATTGGCTTTGCCTCAAATTTACTGCAGTCGTCATGAATACGCTTTCCCAAAGCAGATCGCTCCAAAGACACCCCTTACAAGTCATCTATGTTCGTGTTAAGGATTTTAAGATTGTCCTTAACTATCTTTTTAAAGCGTCTTTTTGACTTTTGTTTCAGATGCTTACCATGCTGAAGTTCTCCATATAACGGCTGTTTAGGGAGCCTATCATCGTCCATCCTAACCAATTCGCTGTGTTGATACCTCATTGTAATACAACTTCCTATTCCAGTAGCTTCTTTCCAAGAACCATATGCTTGTGGAACTCTCTTCCTGATGACTGTTTTCCCCCTACCTACAGCCTTGGTATTTTAAAGACATCTTCTGTCTTTGCGATAATCATGTTTTGTTCTTGTTAGCTCTTCACATCAAGTGGCTTCATGCCTTGTCTGGATGATTTCCATAAAAAAGAAGTGTCCGACATAGCGCATCTGATTACATATAACACTTCTATGCTCGACACACCAGCTTTCTGTAGAATAGTGGTGGCTGGTGTAAACGATTGTCAGTTAATATTTGGAATCCTCCTGAGTCACGTTTGGTGGCACCGTTGCAAGATCTTAATATTTGAAGTTACTACATGCCGATCATGCTCATTTTCCTTTGTATAGGGAGATCAGTATCCTGTCCTGGGGTGCAGTGGCTCCTATCCATACAGCAGCTATTAGAAAATGGACTTCTGTAGCGATGTTATAACACTCAAAACGTAACGGGGATATTTTGATTGTGTAATCAAACTAAAGTGTTTAAGTTCATTGGATCCTAGGGTTCTAATATTTTATTCCAAGCAATTATGAATTAAAACCATTTCCAACATAAGCAAAATATCGTAGCAAGCAATGGATATGAGATTCAGACTTGTAATTACCAATGGTCTGATTGTGTAGCGATGAAGAAACGGCTGTTAATTTTCAATTAAAATCAATTTGCTTGATACAATTAAGTTCCGATAAAAAGTCCCCTTTATTAGGATTTAAAACCGGAATACAGATGTTGTTCTGATCTTCTGTAATACAAGCATTAATAAATATTACGCTTTTATGTTTGATTTTACTTAATAATCGAGCACTTTGCTGGGACTCTTCTGAAATAACCTTATATATATATATATATATATATATATATATATATATATATATATATATATATATATATATATATATATATATATACAAATTACTCATATAAAAACTATATGTTACATATTTCAGAGACGTATGTGTAACATATACATATATGTTTTAAATAAATAACGTGTATTATAGTTCTCACTTTTTACGATGGAGCACTTTATTGATTTCATTTCAACATACCTTGACGTACTATATATATATATATATATATATATATATATATATATATTTATATATATATATATATTTATATTCATATATATATTTATATTTATATATATATATTTATATATTTATATATGTATATATATATATATATATATATACTCCTGAGTGACTTTAATAACAAGCAGTACACATAGTTACATGCACGATCCGAACGCGTTCGTAGATCACTCGAGCTGCTTGGTAAATCTAGTCACCAACTCGCTATTTCCATTTAAATTCCTCTCTAATTACTAACTAATTGTCTACGGCCGATGGGATAAGACTCTTGACTACGAATCAATGGCGATTTGTGATCGGGGTTCTCGCCCGCTGACCGTTGAGAATTAGTTCCTTCACTGAAGATTGCGTTAGCATGAAACATCGATGTCTGTAGGTATTAAAAAATCATCAATATTTATTTATAAATATTATATATATATATATATATATATATATATATATATATATATATATATATATATATTAATTCATGCAAAAACATTACTAAAAAATAACAGAACTCTTCTGTCTTCTTATACTTTTTTTTATCTTTTCAATTCTTCTAATTTCACCAGTTTCTCATCCATTTTGCCATTAACACCTGAAGACGATTCGAGAAGGAATCGAAAACGTTTGTAACACATACGGATCTTTCATCAATTTGTTTGATTTTAACACGAAAAAAATCATTAGAAAAAATGAAAAGGTAAAGAAGACATAACTAGACAGAAGATTCTGTTATTTTTAATAATGTTTGCATGAATGATAAAATGCTGCCTAAGTACACAATATATATATATACAATAATAATGATTAATGAAAGGGGCTTATCTGATGTTATCTGGAAGAAGACTGTTAATTTTTATAATTGTTATAAAGCTGTATCTGAATGTATATTGATCCCTTTTGTTTGTGATACATCTGCTGTTTCGATAAATTGATCTTTTATGTTATATATATTCTAGTAAATTAAATATATATATATATATATATATATATATATATATATATATATATATATATATATATATATATATATATATTTACTTATATATCTACATGGGTCGATGTGTATCCATTTACGTTCTTGAATTCTGATTGATCTATTTATAGCCATCAATATCATTACAGGAAAGGATTCCAAACAGGTCCAGATTGCACAGATCTACATTCTCTATCCCTATCTCCCCTCTCTCTATCTCTCTCTTTCTCTCGTCTCTCTCTCTCTCTCTCTCACTTTCTACCTCTCATTATCTTGCCCTCTCTCTCCACCCGGTAATCCCCCTACTCCACTTTACCCTCAACGTCCACCCTGGTCGATGAAGTGGAGGCCTCCAATTCCTCCATCTGTTCTTCTCAACAAATCACCTTTTTTATCTCACGATCAAATCTTTTTTTCTTTTCCCTTAACGCTCAAATCTTTTCATTTGACTTTTATTGATGAATCCAATTCAACCGTGACCGTAACCCTACCCCTACTCACTCCGACAAATCCTCTATGTGTGTGTGTGTGTGCGTGTGTACGTGTGTGTGTGTGTGTGTGTGTGTGTGTGTGTGTGTGTGTGTGTGTGTGTGTGTGTGTGTGTGTGTGTGTGTGTGTGTGTGTGAAACCGCGAAAAAAAGCCTCCGGTGTCAAGGGTCAAGTGATGGCCTTATGGCATTATTAAGGAAAGGTGAGAGGCGGCTTTGTATAAATGTGGGCAATTGTTCGGAAAAAAAACTCTTGTCCGGAGATGGTGTTAGAGATTTTCGGCCCTTACCCCTCTCCATTTCTCACTCTTCATTTTAATGCTGCTAGCAGTGGTGGTCAGCGGCCGATGAGTTGAAGTGGCAGCGGTGGCGGGGGTGGTCAAACTCAGGTAAATTATGCCCGAGAGACAGATGTGCCAAAGAGAAGGGCAAACAATGGAAACCCGATCATATCTACAAAAAAGAGGAGGGGCAAACCTGTGTCCGTGTGAATATAGGAAGGATACGCTAATTGCCGGGAATTATTCTCTTGGCTCTACAGTCATTTGCAATTAACACTTTGCAAGTTTTGTCTAAATTTCATGCACACACACATACACACACACACATATATGTATATTGTTATTTGAGATTGTTATTACCCTGCACTGGTGAGAGCTACAAGCTCGAAACGACGTCGTACGTAGGTAAAATATTAAAAATAATTTAATATAATTATAAGCCCCTTTCCAAGCAAAATTGAAAGTTCAGCACTGTCGGAAAGATTACAAATAAACATTCACCTGAAAGCTTCAGTGCAATTCTCCGACTCTGTCGTTGAGTGCTATCGAATGTTTAGATGTATATGCTCGCCGCTATCAGTGTAAATATCACTTTATTTCTCCGTTATTACGTTAAAATCTTTCGTGACCTAATCGGACTAGGTGAACGCCTACATATTCAAGGTATATATATATATATATATATATATATATATATATATATATATATATATATATATATATATATATATGTTACATAATGTATGTATGTATGTATGTATGTATGTATGTATGTATGTATGTATGTATGTATGTATGTATGTAAAGAACGATTCCATCAGCTAGTATGGATTTCGTATTTAGGTGGACCAGTGCAAATCTGACACAAAAATCTAGGGCACAAATTCACTCTCTGACTAAAAATATAAACATACCTGAACTCTGACCTTCCTTGATCTAACAGGTGTGTGGTGACGGGCTCTGTGTCCCCCTTTGAAGCAATTTCGTCAAATCGTGGGAACGAGAAAAGAAAGAAGCTTGTTAGCAGTCCGTTTTTTGGGAGCGTGGTGAACAAATGCAAAATCGAGATGTAATTCAGAAAAAAGAAAATGGGAATTTAATTCCTAAAAGAGTTGATAGCGACTGGTATGCCCCTTCCTTCCTATCACCGTAAAGAAGTAGATTTAAGTTAGGAAGAACAATTTTGCCTTTCCCTCCAATTTAATGAACGTGTGAGCTTTATAATAATTCTCCCAAATAAGGACCCATTTTGGACTCTCCGGCGTCTTGCACCGTTTTTTCCTTTCTGTGCATGGAAGGTATTTGATTGCAGACACGGACGATGATAATGTGTGACTTTTATTTGTACGATGAGAAAATCTCTCAGGCAAATAAAGACCAGTTAAATTCTTTGCCGGACTCGCCTTTTTCCTCTCTGCATGAAAAGTTTTAATTAGACCTAGACGATCACGATCACGGCGATGGTGGCTACGACGATGCGGCCCACTGCGACGATGACGACGGCGGAGGCAGCACACTGGACGATGGTGATGATGATGACGAAATGCAACACACTGCGATGACGACAGCCAGAGAATAGTATACGAAAAGAGAATGAAGTGACGATCGATTTAAAAAGAACAGATTTAAGAACAGCAACGAAACATATAAATATATATATATAGTGTTAGAAATAAACTAATATAATAACTGTAAAAAATAAATTGACTTACATGAGTGATTTTCCACTGGAAGACTTGGGACTATAAGTTTGTTTTTGTTTTTTTTTAATATAGTTTTAATGGTTGAGAAACTTCCGAGACTATATATATATATATATATATATATATATATATATATATATATATATATATTCATATATATATATATACAGAGAGAAAGAAAGAGACAGAGTTTGAATTACCTACTCGACACAATCCTCGAGTGTCTTCGGTCTCTCTGTACAAGGGTATATCAGGACAACCTGGTATGGGGATACTTCCCATACAAATAAACCATGACCAAATATTCAATATAACATAGTATTCGGAACCGAAATAAGATCCCCTCGATATAGCTACCCACACTACCTTATACGAGGAATGGTGGACCTTCTTCAAGTGATGTTGTCTCTAGTAACATTACTAAGCTGGATATTCCACCAGACTAGATGAATTCTTGTCCTGGAATCAAGTAAGGCTAGAGACCAAAAGAAAGATATAATATAACATAATCAACTGGTCAATTGGAGAAATGAAATGTAATCTTCTTAACTTCTTGACAAACTCAACGCTTAAGAGGTAAGAGAGTACTTTAATGGAATACTCGAATACCTATTTATCTCATATAGAGATCAAGTGTTTGCCTCACGAAGGGGACACTTGATTTCTGAGAACTTCGACTGAAGTAAAATGAAACAAAAGAGAGAAAATATATCTAAATGAATATATACGAAAGTTATTTCCATGGACCTTAGCTATATTAATATCAAAACAGGTTGTGCTTATTTAACTCTATGAGACAACATAAAAAGAATTTACTCCTCCCCAGGAGTTAGGCACAAGACCAGTTTTATCTTACTCCCACAAGTAAGATGTGACCCAAGATCGGGTCGAGAAAGTGGGGTTTGAAAAGCCAGCGCTCGAGAGGTGAGCACTCTGGCCATTTAAAAATTGTCTGGGCAGCCCCGTCGGCATTCCCCGGTAGGGGCGCCTCAGACAGTAAGCAATAAACTTACTCCTCCCCAAAGAGGGGAGGCAGAGCCTGGGAGGGTGGATCTCCTAGAACTGCACAGGACAGGCGTGCAGTATCCATCGGAACAGATACTACACTTTGATCTTAGCCAAAAGGCCAAGAAAGTAATACCGTATACACAGTAGGTTGCAAACAACCAAAAACACACTTAGGACTTCTTAATTTGCATATTTATTTTATTTTTTTTAAACATAGTTCACCCTCAAACAAGGCAGGCCGCCACTGTAGACGTAAGGGGCTACTGAGAAGAAAGAAAAGGGGAGAGGGTTGGGGGTCAACCTAAACTGGGATCTGCGCAGCGAGATGTCTGTTTACATTAATTTTAAACTTCTGCGTGTCAGTACTGTCGGGGAAACAGGGGACAGGGAGGGAGTTCCAGAGGCCAGCAGCACGAGAAAAGAGGCTCTCCGACATCTGGGGACCTCCACAGTGAATGAATGGGATTCGGCAGATTGTCTCAGGTAGGGTGTTATTTGCCATGATAATCGGTGGTTGGAGAGGTTTCTTGTAGTTATTGAAGGAAAGGAGCTTTTTTATAATTAGATTCTAATAAATTAATATTCTGTAATATAAAGTTGTAATTTTGCATGGTCATATTTTCTTATACATACGCAATGTTTTTTTTTCAATTGTAAAACGGCGAATGTCGTTGGTTTGCTGAGAACAGATACTACACATTGATCCTAGCCAAAAGAATGTAAAAACCCTGAATTTATATTTTGATATGAGTGAGTAGTGTAGTATCAGTTCTGTTGTCATAAAACCATCCTCCCAGGATTTACCTCCTCCTTTTTTTAAGGAGGTGGGATAATGCTCCCAGATATTACATTCTACTTTGGGAGAGTGGATAATGTAGCATTTGTTTTGTTTTCATAGGACCGTTTTCCCAGGCATTACATTCTCCTTTTTGGAAGTGGGGATAGTGAAGTATCTGTTCATTGGCCATGATACCATACTCACAAGCATTACCTTCTCCTTTTATGGGGCGATCCTCCCAGGTATTACCTCCTTTGGGGGGGCAGTATAGTATATGTTCACTCCTAATGATACCATCCATGACTATTTTCTCCGTTTGGAGGAGATAGTGTACTATCTATTCTGTTGTCATATATCATCCTCTCAGGCATTACCTCCTCCTTTAGTGGTCAATGTAGTTCACCATGATATCTTCCTAGATTAGCAAAAGTCTGCGACCGGAGGGAACATATTTTTGCTAGTATATATTTTTCTTAGACACAGACGAACAACACAGGTAAGGATGACATTTTTTATAACAAATTAAGTAAGCAAAACATTAATCTCGAACAAAACTTATGTCTTATATACGGAACGTTTTTGTTCTTGCTTTTTAAGAGTAGTGGGGTCTGATCAACTCTGCTGGGAAGTCATGAGATAAAATATTGTCTTATTTTAAAATTCCCGAAACAGTTTTTCATGGTAAACAACTGATGATCCCTTAAATAAAGTTAAGACAAGCGTAAATTCTTGGAAGCAAACTAATATAGTGACTGTAAAAAGTTAATTGACTTACAAGAAAATTATCAACCGAAGGACTTAGGATTAAAAGTGTTGGGTTTTTTTTTGGGGGGGGGGGGGGGGTCATATAGTTTTAATGGTTGAAAAACTTCTAAGACTATATATATATATATATATATATATATATATATATATATATATATATATATATATATATATATATATATATTTAAAATATATAATTATTTACAAGTATGTACGAGACCAGTTTTGGTGTAAACACGCTAACCAGGATCTAACTTCAAGTTTTGTTCCATTAGTATGATTTTGCTGATTAAAGGGGTTAGATTATAAAAACCGTTTCGCTGTTTAATCATGTTTGAGTTCATGATAATTGCTGATTCTAGAAGTTTGTGTCGCGATTTATTTATAATGAATTTAATAATTCCGGTCTGCTCGATATTAAAATAGTTATCATTGTGTTGCCAATGTGAGAAAAAATTGCATTTAGGGAGTTATTATTTTTGATGTCTCTTTTGTGTTCACCGAGCCTTTTTTTAAATTCTCTTTGTGTTTCCCCTACGTATATTTGATGGCAAACACTGCAGGTGATGGTGTATATACCTGCCTGGGATGTGGGTTTTTTTTAAATGTTTTTTTATACCTAATGTCTGTTTTATAGTTAGAGATGTGGTTTCTATTGTTTATTTAGAGTGATTTTGATTTTAGAAAATGTCTTAAGAAGAAATTAAACTTCATGAAATCTTACTTGATTGGTGTCAAATGACTATGAATTAAATTTAATGCAAATCTGAAATATTTTGATTTTCAAATGAAGAGGTTGTGCACATACTATGCCTCCTAAACCCCTTTTTTAAATCGTCAAAAGAAACTGAAATTTGGGGAATATTCATCAATTGGTGTCTCATACTTATTTTCACTATTTATTTCTACTAATGATATTACTACTACTACTACTACTAATAATAATAATACTGATAATGATGATTATAATGATGTTAACGATACTACTTATACTACTACTACTACTAATGATGATGATGATGATGATGATGATGATGATGATGATGATGATGATGATGATGATGATGGGTTAAGGAAGATGGAAAGATCGAGGAAGAAGGGTACTCGCCAAATCTCCACTGGAAGAGTGCAAAGGTTAGTGAGACGTTGATGAGGCTTATTGACACCCAAACCCGAGAGAAGACCAACGAGAAATCGATAGTAAGCGGTTGTTGCGATAACGCAAAATAATTTGAAATGGTTATCGAAAGAGGTGGAGACTTGTTGTCACTCAGACTCCAGGGAACACCACCGGTTATAGCCAGTGAAAAATCACTGATGATGACTTCTGTGAAAACTCTTAGTGGGTAAATAAGAAGAAGAAAAGACTATTATAAATTCGAATCCAAAGGACGATTGAGACCATACAACGGTCGCCAATGATAAAAAGAACAGAAATCTGAAAGAAACCTACATTAACTACGAACGCTAAAATAGACATAAAACAAAAACATAGACAGAACATCATACGAGCCCAAAGGAACTAAAACTGCTAGAAATTCCATAAATTATCCCCCCTCCAAAAAAACGAAAACACCCATGACACATATGGTTGACCAGCCTCGGCAAGTATCACACAAAATGGTCATGAAGGATCAAGTAGAATTGAAAGACCGACGAAGAAGGAAAAGCACTAACCAGACACTGGGATATTGCGGAAAGTACCGGGACTTTAGGGGCAGCTTGTTGCCACTAAAATTCACGAGAAAACCAATGCTTAGTGCCAGCAAAAAATCAATGATAAACAGCTGTTGCGACAAAGCAAAATGATTTGCAACATTTATTGCAAAAGAGGTGGAGAGTGCCGAAAATCTGTGGAGACTTGTTGTCAATCAGACTCCAGGGAACACTACTGGTTATTGTCAGTAAGCAATCACTGATACTGACTTGTGTGAAAACTCTGAGTGAGCAAATAATAATAATAATAATAATAATAATAATAATAATAATAATAATAATAATAATAATAATAATAATAATTCCTGTGGGTTTGACAAATAAACAGATTAAACACAGTCGAACTCTTAGACAAGTTCATTCAAGTGGTTCTATTATATTCCCCTTTTGAAAATTTACTTCCTCCAAAGGTCGTACTTTGTTCGTTTTAGATTGATGTCTAAATTTGCAGAATGTTCTCTCTGGCGCTTACTACAGCCTTTCTCTTCTTGTGCTTCTAAATAGTTCATGAATTACCCTAATGGTTTCTCCCTTTCGATAATCTTTTTCAGAAAATCAATTTGAGATATTTAACAATGTACACTAACGTCATCTTTCCAGCTCACTTTACCATTTTTATAGTCTTTTCGTTGGGTCTGAAAGTTTTTGCTGTATTTTCATTATTCTTTTTAAAATGTTTGATTTTGTTTGATATTAATTTTTCGAATACCGATTTTATTTTCCTAGCAAATATAAACACAACTAGTGACATTAATGAAGTTGGATTCGGGTTAGGAGTTTTCCGATACACACTTAGAAATTGTTGCAACAGGTCTTCGGTTTAACATCTGTTTGCTTCTTTAACGTATCTACACAGCGTTCAGCTTAGCCATTAGATCTTGGAGGAACGGAGCGGTTGTCACGTGACTAATAGAAAATCTTTTGCAGAAATCTGTAAACTCTTTAGCCGTAAACTGAGTTCCAATCGTATCAGGAATACCAAATCTTGCGAAGATTTCGTACGAAAAGTTATTCGGCTTTTGCAAGTTGGTATCCTACATTTGACAACTCCTAGCCACTTTGTGAAGCTATCCAACACAATAAGGTGATAAATCCCATTCATACGTCCTGCATGATCAACATGCAGCCTCGACTATGGTCTTTCCGTTTTCGGCGACGGGTTACTTGTCACTGGTGTTGTTTTTCCTGCCACTGCACAGTATCTATAATGTTTCAGTATGTCTTCGATTTCTTTATCTATGCCAGACCAATAGACTTGACTTCTCATAACAGACATAACTCTAATGATTCCGGGATGTCTCGTATGAAACTCTTTTAATATTTATTTGCCGGTATCACCACATGCAACAAGAAATATCACAAGAAGAAAAAATGTTTTCGTGATTTCACTTTTTCTTTTCCCAACTCGTAATTTCTTTCTTTTTTCTGAAATAAATTTAGCGAATTTTGCTTTGAATTTAATCTCCTCAAGGGTTATTGGCAATTCCTTTACTGTATTGCGCTTTCTATACTTAATCAAGCAATTACCGTTTCTTCAAAGGTTTTAGTCATCTTAGGAATAAGTCTTGAACGTGCGCCTGCGTGTTCGTTTTTCTTAGATGAAAGAAACTCGAATTTAAATGTATAATTTAAAAGAATTTTGCAGACGATTCGCAGTATGAGTTGGTATACCTTTTTTAACCCCAAATATTGATAGTAATGGACGGTGGTCTGTTTGCAAGATAAAGCTTCTGTGTAAAACTTTTTTGCTGCAATTATATTTGCAGCAAAAATAGTTTCTTTTTCTATTTGCCTATATTTTTTTCTCTTTGAAGTGTGAATTATTGGTGTTAGCTGTCCGTCATCTCCTTTGTGTAAAAAATTGCATTTAATCCCAAATTACTAGTATCAGTCGCAACTAGTGCTGGACGATTGATCAGAATCGGAATCGGGAATCAGAAAAATCGGAACTTTGGGGGTATTTTAATCGGAATAGGTATGGTAAAAATTTGAGCCTTATTTACGATTCCAAAAACAATTCTTTTTAAAAAAAGTTACAATAAAAAATGAAACAAACTCAATGTTTTTATTTATTATAAGATTGTTTATTTATAACATAAGACTAAGGGCCACAGGAATCCCATTCTCAACGTTAGCATTGACTCTCTGGGTCTAATTTTAAAAAAATTATTGGTAAATTATGGTAAACAAAGAATTCACTTACGCCTATTCCCTTATCAAACCTTTTGAAATGTTCAAATTTCTTTTCGTACCTATTTGCTAAACGTATAACGCCTCTTAGAGAGTTCACGGTTGAATATTGAAATGCTCAGAATTTTTGTTTTTGCTGGCGCCGTCCTGAACCTGGCCGTTGTCTGGTCATCGCATATATTTCCTCTGGCATGATTAATGTTTATTGTATTTTTTCGGTTTGATATTCTTTAAACCTAATGTGTATTTCCCTTTTAAATCATTTAAATGAATTTTCAATTTATGGAGAATTTTAAAACTTATGACTGCTAAACTATCTCTAAAAGAATTTAAGTTAAAATGACACCGGTAATAATGGCGCAAGTGGATAGATAAGAAGAAATGGCACAAGTGAAAAATATAGAATAAAATCTCACAATGAGTTTCTTAAAATCTTGGATAGAATACATAATGGTATAAAAAATTAGAAGTTTGTTAAATTACAAAAGAAATTATGTCTGCATTTTAAAGTACACCTCCTCCCTAAAATATGAGATTCTACTTTTTAGGCGATTACGTGTGAACACACTAAAACTATTGTTTTACAATTTAGTATGGGGGTTAGTGGCGCATATAAATTTAACCTAACATGATCCCTCATTTACTTGTCATTCATACTTTTTAATGCGGTTAACTAAATTTGTTACCACTAACCCTAAGTCCGACCGACAAAGCCATAAAACACGCGTAATCGCTTTGTTTTTTGTATTACCATCCAGGCTTAGGGTAAGTAGTAGGAATGGGGCGTATTTTTATGACTTTTAACAATGACATATTTTTAGTTGGGGATGATTGGTTTGGAAGAACGTCAGTATGAAGAAGGTCACCTTGGAGAGTTGGCCGTGTCTGGACGCATCTGACTGACATTGAATATTGAATAAGGAAAAGGTCACTATCTTCCATGAAAAACACCAAGCATCTCCACTAAAATACGAACCAACTTTATTCGAGGGATCACTGAAACATAAAGAGAATTGCAAGGTCGGCTAGCTCTTGTCACAAACAGAATGTGGTATCCTGGAGTTCCATTTCGACTGTGCGCTTCTGGTGCAAGACAGAAAAAGGATAGGCGGTACGTCCTGTTGGCACGAAATCTACTTGGGAACTGATTTTCGTTGGCGCCAAATCCTCTGGGTGAAAATCAGTAGGCTTCCAGATGTTGTGCGTACATATAAACAAAATGGATCTCTCGTGTAACTGCTACATTACCCCCTGCTTAAGCTTTTAGCCGATAAAAACAAAAGAAACTTTATTGGTTGTAGCAGTACATGAGGATACATTTGAAAGAACATGAAGAGTTCAACAATAAAGTAAATCACTGGTCCGTTTGATCAAAAATGCCTTTGTTATGTTACATGTGATTAATACACTGTAGAGCGTGAGACGGTTGCATGTGTTAATATGCACTTTTGCGTGTGACTCCATAATTTAAACCTCCGGAAATGTCTGAGTTTGTAGTTAACTCAGCAGTGAAAGCAAAGATGGTGCCACGGTATGAGAAATCGCCATTGTGACAAAAGGTTTGCAGTAAGGTTCATGATAAGTGGGGCATAAGAGAAGGGTTAATTATGAATACTATCACCACAGATAAAAGTTTCCAGAATCAAAAATGTCTAAATCTTCATAAAACCACATTATAAAAAATAGTAGCGAATACATAAATTATTTCATAGAAAAATATGTCTAAATTTTTAAAATATTTCATATAAAGGATACATGACAAAAGTTTAAAGGACGGAAAGGTTCAAATGAGCCTCGAAATCATTCACTCGTCATATTGCGTATGTGAGGGGGGAGGCTAGGTAGAAAAAGGAATTATTTCTACGTGGTAGCCTCATATTTCAAGAAATTATTTTGGCGCGCTTTATCGTTTAAGCTCGAAGAATCAAAAATCGTCATCTTGGCTTGGAGGTCGTGAGTATTAGCGTCCAAAGCTGAGGTCAACCGACTGTTTAAACTAGCTCAGCATAAATGTACTTCCAATAAAGAATCGACGAAAACGAATTTTGAAAAGGATAAGGAGTCTATTGAATTTAAAAATTAAAAGTGCTTGCGAAAATATACGAATTTCATATAAAGTGGATGCTCTTTACAGGTGAAAGAAATAAGTAAATATTTTGCAGCAGAAATCATTCAATTGCCATCATATGGGTTAAAAGCAATATTATTTTAATTAATTCTCTTGTAAAAATCTGAAAGCCGCCATGTTTTCTTGATCTGTCCGTGAGGGGCGCGCCACTAGGAGTAAACTATTAATGACAGCAGACTTTTTGAATTTGGAGGAAGTTATAGATTTATCGCTGGTCATAAAACTTTTTATATATATATTTTTTTTATATTTTAGAGTAGGTTAAAAAGCATGATATAAATATCTTACAACAAATATCGCGCAGAGAATAAAACCAAGAAAATGTACTTACGACTTGTTTTTTTACGTCTTGTTTAAGTACTTCTAGGTTTAATCATTTTTTATATCTAACATTAGGATGTCAGATTTGTTGACGTCCATTTTTTTAATCTGTTCTGTTGAGATTCAAAAGTTTCTGAGTCTTAAAGTTATTTTTCATTTAAGCTTCCTTTAGTGCCTTTAAACTGACGAAGAGGAAACCCCACTCTGAGCAGGGTTTAAAAATACAAATGTTTGTTAAAACGTGAAGTTTACTTGATTCCTGTTTGTTTGAGCCTCTTTAAACTTTGGAGTCGGACGTGAAACGTCCGTCAAAGACTGTGTGATTCCCTTATTTTAAAAATGTTTCTGAAAATGTCTGTCTGAGTGGACATTTTGAAATAGAAGTTGGGGTGACATCGAAAAAAAAGGTTGGTGTGTTTTCTGGGTGTTTTTTTAGAAGGTTGCGCGTTTTATCACCAACTTTTGGTTCCGGGATGATTGGTTTAGAAGAACGTCAGGAAGAAGAAAGTCACTTTGTAGAGTTGGTCGTGTCTGGATTGATATATGAAAAACACCAAGCATCTCCACTTAAATATGAATCAACTTTATGTAGTAACAAAGATAATTGATGCCTGTCTCCCCCTTGGAGTAATAATGGAATGTTCTACATTCGTGTATATTAAGAGTGAATGTTAAACACTATTTGTCTGGCTAAGCAACAAATGGTTAAATAAAGCTTATCCTTAAGTTATATTCGGCGTCCAGTTTTTATTACAATTTATTTAACCATTCGTTATGGAACGTTACTTGAAACCCGATCGTCTAGACCTTGATACGGCCGACTCGGAATCTACTGACAAATGGCGGCATTGGAGAAAAATGTTCGAAGGATTCCTTACAGCTCTACAGTTATCTTCAAACGCGGCTTTAACAGGTACTGAGAAATATACCCTTCTTTTACATCATGTCTCTACTGCTATTTATAGAAATTTATCTGAATGTGAAAATTATGAAACTGCGGTGGACATTTTAGAAGCCATGTTTGTCAAGAAAAAAAATACTATTTTTGCTAGACATTTACTTGCTACCCGGCGTCAACAACCAGAAGAAAGCCTTGAACAATACCTTCAGATTCTAAAGACGTTAAGTCGCGAGTGTGAATTTACAGCCTTAACTGCGAACCAAGCGAGAGATGTTTTTATCAGGGACGCATTTATTAATGGAATACAGTCCAACCAAATAAGACAAAGACTACTAGAGAATAAAAACCTAGACTTACCAACAGCTTATGAACAAGCTCTAACGTTGGACATGGCACAGAAGCAGTCTGTCTTCTATTTACAACCCGATATTTTGGGAGCTGCTATCGTAGCCCCTCCTCTGCATGTTCAAAATTCTTCCATTGTCCAAGATGCTGCCACCCCCCTTTCTAACGATCACGAACAACTTATCACTGCCGCCTCAGCTGGATCCACATGCTACTTTTGTGGCCTTCGTATACATGCTCGTTCGTCCTGCCCGGCTCGAGATGTTAGATGCCACAAGTGTGATAAGCAGGGACATTTTTCGAAAGTTTGCCGGTCAGCTTCTCAAAAAAAACGTTCGGCTACTCTTGCTACTGTAGCACCAATTACAATATCAGCTGCATTCCCCGGCTGCCTCTCAAAAACAATCGTGAGGGTAAAAATCAATGGATTGACTATTCATGCGCTTATTGATACAGGCAGTTCCGAAAGTTTTATTAATGCCAGTATTGTAAAAGCAAATAAATGGGAAATATTTCCTTGTTCCAACCAAATATCAATGGCAAATTCATCTTTATCGTCCCATGTAATTGGATATTGCATGGTTAACCTGAAACTAAAAGGAAACTCCTATCAAGGGATCAAATTATCAGTAATGAAAAACCTCTGCTGCGAAGTGATTTTGGGTCACAATTTTCTAAAACAACATTCATGCGTTGAAATTCCTTTTGGTGGCCCCAAGCCAGTCCTAAGCGTATGTGGACTAGCAGCTGTCAAAGTGCGGCACCCGTCACTTTTTACAAACTTAACTCCTGACTGCAAACCAATAGCAATAAAATCAAGACGCTATTCAGAAACGGACAAACAGTTCATAGCAGCAGAAGTAACAAAACTACTTAAGGAAGGAATTATAGAGCCAAGTGAATCTCCATGGCGAGCACAGGTCCTCGTAACAGCCACTGAAAATCACAAGAAAAGGATGGTCATTGACTATTCCCAGACCATCAACAGATACACATTACTCGATGCCTATCCACTGCCTCGTATTGACGAAATGATTTCTAATATTGCAAAATATCACACTTTCAGTACTTTAGATCTCAGAAGTGCCTACCATCAGGTACCTATCAAGCCAGAGGATAAGCCCTACACGGCATTCGAGGCCTGCGGTCGCCTATATCAGTTCTGCCGAATTCCTTTTGGGATAACAAATGGTGTGGCTAGCTTCCAGAGGGTAATAGATGAAATAATCTCCAATGAAAAATTGAAGGGTACTGTTGCATATATAGACAATGTCACAGTATGCGGACATAACCAAGCTGAACATGACCACAACCTTAAACGATTCATGGCTGCCGTCAAGAAATATAATCTGACTTTGAACAGTGAAAAATGTTCCTACAACTTGAAAAGCATCAAATTATTGGGATACATTGTCAAAAATGGCACCATGACGCCGGATCCCGAGCGACTGAAACCGCTAATGGAATTACCAATCCCTGGAAACATGCCCTCTTTACGACGAGCCCTCGGTATGTTTGCTCACTACTCCCAATGGGTTGCGTCTTTTTCAGAAAAAATACACCCATTGACACAAGTATCTACTTTTCCGTTGTCCTGTTCCGCCATCAGAGCATTTCAAAACATGAAAAGGAACATTGCTCAGTCTGCCATTTCTGCTGTGGATCCTTTTATCCCTCTATTAGTTGAGACGGATGCCTCCGACTGTGCGATAGCTGCCTCACTGAGACAATCCGGTCGTCCTGTAGCTTTTTTTTCAAGAACACTTTCGAAATCCGAGCGACGACACTCTGCAATAGAAAAAGAAGCGTACGCCATAGTTGAGGCATTACGAAAATGGAGGCATTACTTAATCGGCCGACATTTTGAATTAATCACTGACCAAAAGTCGGTCTCGTTTATGTTTAACCCAAAAACAACGAGTAAAATAAAAAACGAGAAAATAGCGAGATGGAGAATGGAGCTTTCTTGCTACTCCTTTGACGTCACTTACCGCCCTGGTAAGGAGAATGCCGCGGTCGACGCGCTTTCAAGGGTGTGTGGCCTGGTAACTGGCTCAGA
Organism: Sepiola atlantica; assembly: GCA_963556195.1. Classification (NCBI taxonomy): domain Eukaryota; kingdom Metazoa; phylum Mollusca; class Cephalopoda; order Sepiida; family Sepiolidae; genus Sepiola; species Sepiola atlantica. The sequence continues at coordinate 3,539,062 of OY744519.1, forward strand.
TGATCTTCAGTATATACACAGGGAATTGTGTCACCCAGGTATCACAAGAATGATTCACGTAGTCAGGAGCAGAAACTTGCCATATTCTGTTGAAGACGTAAAAAGAATTACGAACTCTTGTCGGATATGCGCAGAAAATAAGCCCAGGTTCTACAAACCTCCTCCAGCAACACTCATTAAGGCCACACAGCCTTTTGAAAGACTTAACCTGGATTTTAAGGGCCCTTTACCCTCTAAAACTAAAAATAAATACATGCTCACAATAATAGACGAGTACTCAAGATTTCCGTTCGTCATCCCCTGCCCAGACGTAACGGCTGCAACAGTAATTCAAGGCCTCTGCTCCATTTTTGCCGTTTTTGGAGTGCCTACATATATACATTCAGATCGTGGGTCTGCTTTTATGTTGGACGAACTCAAGCAGTTTCTGCATGAACGAAGAGTAGCTGTAAGTAGAACAACTCCTCACAATCCTCAAGGAAACGGACAGTGCGAAAGATACAATGATATAATATGGAAGACAGTACAGTTGGCGGCAGCAAATCGCAATAGTCCGATCTCCGATTGGGAAAGTCTCATCCCCATGGCCTTATACGCTATTAGGACTCTATTATGTACAGCGACAAACGCTACCCCACATGAGAGATTCTTCTCGTTCCCACGACGAAGCTCAGCAGGCACATCACTTCCCTCGTGGCTTGCACAACCTGGCACAGTTTTATTAAAACGTCATGTTCGTCATAGTAAACATGACCCATTGGTAAGCGAGGTACAATTAATCGAAGCGAACCCTCAGTATGCACTGGTCAGAAATTCAGAAGGAAGGCAATCTACTGTCTCCTTAAGAGATCTAGCCCCAGCAGGAAATGTATATGAACGTAGAACTGCTTCAGATGGATATAGAGCTCCGGTTCGTGGAACAAGTCCGACCCTCTTAGGTGATCGTGTGCCAGATACGTCAAGTTCAGAGTCCCAACAAAACGAATCTGAATATACTAACAGAGTCGTCTCTGACTCTAGTTCGGACGACAGATGGGTACCACGAAAGCGGTTTCACCCAATATCTGAGACAGATACTCAATCTTCAGACACCAAGCGACCGAAGCGCCGTAGAAAACGAGAGCGATTTGGAGCAAGATATTTTGGCCCTAAACCAGCCACACAGGACAGTCCCGAAACGTCGTCAGGTCCCGAGGAGCCTAGATTAGAAATGGATGTCGGGCACGAACAACCAAGACGCCCTCAAAGAACCCGCAGGAGGCCAGGTCGATGGGATGATTTTGTTCCCTACGAATAAGAAGATAGATGGGGGAGAATGTAGTAACAAAGATAATTGATGCCTGTCTCCCCCTTGGAGTAATAATGGAATGTTCTACATTCGTGTATATTAAGAGTGAATGTTAAACACTATTTGTCTGGCTAAGCAACAAATGGTTAAATAAAGCTTATCCTTAAGTTATATTCGGCGTCCAGTTTTTATTACACTTTATTCGAAGAGAACACTGGAACATAATAGGTGTTGTTTGGTAGGCTGGCTTTTGGCATAAACAGAATGTGGTATCCTGGAGTTCCATTTCGCCTGCGCGCTTCTGGCGCAGGACAGGAATAGGATAAGAGGTACGTCCTGTCGGCACAAAATCGACTTGGGATTTTTTTGTCTTTGGCACTAAATCCTCTGGGCGGAAATCAGCAGCCGTCCAGTGCGTATATCAGTAGTGTGCTAATCGCCCCGAACTACAACCCGACATAACGCAAGATATTGCGCGTACATATAAACAAAATAGATATCTCCTGTAACTGCTACATATGTTATACTAAAGTTTAATCAGGAGCATTAATATGGTAAAGATTTTAAACAAACGTAATTGTTTACATGTCCTTAAAACGCTGTCTGGTTCAAAAAGGGGTGATCATTTTACTTTAAATTTATATGCGAAACTTATTGTTGTTGATTTATTTATTTTTATCACTAAGTATTTCAGACTGTTTATTACATGTAATCGCCTAAAAAAGTAGAATCGCATTTTTCTTTTTGGATGAATTAGCATAGGGTGCAGAGCTCTAATAATACCTCTTTTTTTTCACAACAAAAAATTATAATTGAGAATTAGCGAAAAAAACAAAAGAAAGCCCCGATTTCATTAGAATGTAGTATTTACAAATTTTTTTTAATGAAATGAAACCATTTTTGTCAATAAAATTTTTTTTTAATGAAATGAAACCATTTTTGTCAATAAAAAAATTACTGATAAACATTTAATTAGATTTTACTTTTTTGGTGAACACCCTGAAAAAAAACCCAATTAATCATGAATTTAGAGTGTGTGATCAGTTTAACGCATAAATCTAACGTAAAATGAACTCTTATTTCCGAGACATTCTCGCGTTTTAGAGCAGTTGACCCCTAAAAATTATTTTGCTCTAGAGATAAATTCTGTGCGGTTATTTTTTTAGAAGGGGTCTACTTTTTAAGCGATTGCGCATGTTTTTACGACTCTATCAATCGGACTTAGGGTTAGTTATAACAAATATTTAGTGAACATTCATAAAAAGTTACAATTGCCCGGAAATGATGATCATTTTACGTTAAATTTATATATGAAACTTATCTCCCACTCTTAATTCTAAAATTTTTTTTTTTCTTCCCGACAAGTTTTTCAACACGTAATCACTTAAAGAAAGTAGATTGTCATTTTAGGGAAGGTGTTTTTTAGATGAGGGTGTTATTTTACAAATTTGCCATTATTGTTATTATTATTAGTAGTAGTATTACTATTATTATCTGTATCTTGTTTTTTCTTTTTACAGTAAAAAAACATTACTACATAGCAAGTAGCAACAACCGAAAAAATCTTTAAAATTAGGATAAAAATATGAACATATTTTGAAAGAGGGGATGCATAGAATAATTTAAAAAGCTCCTCATGTAAAGAATGCTTTTCTTATGAAGACTTTTATAATTTCAGCGAGTGCGTTTTGACATTTATAAGACTCCATTTTATATTTTTCTTGGGTAATTAATTTAGTGGGAATTTTAATACGTGCATTTTAGAAATAAAATTGCTTCTAATGTTGATACGCTTGTCTGTGGTTGCATATTATCCAAACCTGGTGACCAAACCGGGTGTAGTTTTCGACCCTTTTCATCAATTATGTGTCCTCAGTATTTATTGTCGTTAAACAAATCGCATTTATCAATGCTTGGCCGTATTCATTATATTTTGATAACTTTGTACATTTATCTTCCAATGAAGATATGCATCTGATAAGTAGAGTTTTTGGAATATTTTACCGCCATTTAATTTTGAGAATTTATCTTCAGGGCTCGGTAATGGATAAGTCTTTAAACATTCATTTAGTCCAGTAGAGTAATCAACTCAAATCGAATGTTGTTCTCTTTTTTACATAAACAGCGCCACTCGCTCGAGCAATGTAGTCGGTTTTACTTAGAACTCCGATGTTTTCTAAACGATCCAATTATTTTTCACTTATTTATCGAGCTACAAAAGGTACTTATCTTTTTCGTCTAAAAATCGGCTGTGTATTATTTTTTTAATTTGAATGTTTCTTTAGATTTTCTGCACATTGCCAAACTTTCAGAAAAATGTTGGGGAAATCTGATTCACGATCTCTTTTTACATTTTATTTATTCGTAGTGGCTGCCTTTACGCTTTTACAATACGTATTCATTGGCAAGTTCCATAAACCAAATAACTCTAGTATCGAAATCGATCCATGACGAATAAATGATATATTACCATAGTATTCAGCTGATTCTTCTCCGAGCAATTTTTGAAAGCAATTAACATTGATTAGCCGAATTTTTCCATATTAATTAATTTATTCTCATCAAGTCAGATTTTTTTGTTTCTAGTTGCAATTTAACATTTGTGTCATTTATTTTTCACATTTTCTTTTTATTGTAATAAATGCGTTGTTTGTTTCAGTAGTTAACTGTATTTTTAATTCTGGATTATTTTTCCTTCTGATTTTTTTCTTCAATGTGAGAACTTATGTCTTTTATTTCCATAATAATTCTTCATTTCTAAATGGGAAATTTTATATAAGCCCACAACCATAACAGGGATTAATTTTAAAAGAAAACCATTTACGTCGTTCCTTTTTTTCGACAGAATGTATTTGAGAAATATCTCCTTTTTTTTTCAATTTTTACAGTATATTATTATATGTTGACATTCTTCAGCAGTATTTTTCAATGTTAGTTTCGAATATTGTTCCAGCTTTGATAGTAGAAGTGGTCTTATTTCAGTGTATTTTAGTTCTATTAAATCTTGTACAAAAATGACACGTGAACATATCTGGGGTGAGTTGGGCGAGTTTGAATCTTTCGCATTCTTTGTTCACGATGCTAGTATAATCGTTTGAATCCTTTTTTTGTTGTTTTCAAATTAAAGCATTTCCAACATGCGTTGAAAAATGAACTCCTTTCGACAAAAATCTTCGTTAACAGAAAAATGATTTCCTGAGAGAATATATCTCTTAGATTTGTTGTTATTTGCATACTTTTTAGGTTCAATGGCTTCGAATTTACAAAGCAATAGTCGAACATTTTTCTCGTCCGACGATGTAATACAATCTTCTTTTTTAATATACTCGTATCTTCAAAATTATGCTGAAAATCTAACTTCGCCATCTTATCTCTACTCAAATTCTCAAATTGAGTGAAATATCGACTGAAAAAGAATAAGAATTTATTGATTGTTTTGAACATTTGTCTGAAAACTTTGAAAACAAAATGTCGTTGCTGTTTTTCAAGACTTTCAGTGTCTTAACTACGTTGTTTTTCAAGTTCTCCGACGTCTTGACTACGCTGTTTTTTTATTCTTCCAATGTCTTGACTATGCCGTTTGTCATGTCTTTCGAGGTATTGCGTACAGTGTTTTTTGAGCCTTCGATGTCTTGACTATGCTGTTTTAAGTCTTTCTATGTTTTGATTACGCTGCTTTTTAAGCCTATCTATGTCATAATTATGCTGTTTAGTAAGTGTTTCTATCTATTAACTATGCTGTTTTTCATGTCTTCCGATATTTTGTACTATGCAGTTTTTTAAGTATTTTGATGCCCTGACTATGCTTTGTTTCAAGTATTTCGATTTCTTGACTACGACATTATTTAAGTTTGTCAATGTATAAACTATGTTGTTTTTAAAGTCTTTTGATGTATTGACTGTTATGTTTTAGTCTTTCGATGTCATCACTATTATGTTTTTCGAGTCTTCCGATGTGTTGACTACGGTGCTTTTAAAGCTTATCGATGTCTTGACTATGCTGCTTTCAAGTATTTCTATGTCTTGACTGCATCTTTATTTTAAGTATTTGGATGTATCGACTATGCTCTTTTTCGTCTTTCGATGTCTTGACTGTTATGTTTTTCGAGTCTTTCGAGATGTTGACTACGGTTCTCTTAAAGCTTATCGATGTCTTGACTGCATCGTTATTTTAAGTATTTGGATGTATCGACTATGCTGTTTTTCGTTATTTGATGTCTTTAACTATTATGTTTTTCGAGTCTTTCAATGTGTTGACTACGGTGCTCTTAAAGCTTATCGATGTCTTGACTATGCTGTTTTTCAAGTATTTGTATGTCTTGACTGCATTGTTATTTTAAGTATTTTGATGTATTGACTATGCTGTTTTTTAGTCTTTCTGTGGCTTGTATATCATGGCTTATCGATGTCAGGAATATGCTGTTAGTCAAGCTTTTCAAAGCCTTGACTTCGCTGTTTTCTCATGTCTTCCGATCTATTGTCTACGCTGTTTTTCTCATCATTCTTTTTTTATGCTGTTTTTTTCCGAGTCTTTTAATTTCTTGACTACGTTGTTATTCAAGTCTTTCAATGCCTTGAGTACACGTTATGAACTATTTCGATGTCTTGAAAGATAATAAAAGGTGTTTTTTTTTTCAACTAGATATATATG
>OY744519.1:3550000-3557500 GCA_963556195.1 Sepiola atlantica
CAGCCACTATTTCACCCCCAATCCAACGAACAGGTAGAGCGTTTTGTGGATACATTTAAGAGAGCACTCATTAAGCTCAAAGGGGAGCGAACTGCGTCAGAAATACTAGATATTCCTTGGAAGTTATAGAACTGCACCGGTAGGTAGTAAAAGGGGTTCAGTTCGAAATTCCGTATTGGTTTCCCCGAGTTCAACAGAAAGATTCACAAGTTCGAAAACATGCATCTGAATAAGGTCAGTGTACCAACCAGTGAAGAATAAAAGTGTTTTTGTAATTGGATGGATGCTTTATTTCGTGTATGTATCTACCTTCTTTTTCTTTGATACATAGGCTTTAAATTTCATCGTAAACTAAAATAGATAAACGTAATCTGATCTCAATATATATAAGGCAAAATTCTGTTTGTATATATGTCCAGCTAAAACTTATAAAATACACAAAAAACACATACAAAGTAGGTATTATTTTAACCGGCATAACCCCGGCAAAATAATATCGAAAAATTACATAAAAAATACATTTTTGGGGGGTCAAATGGACATTTTCTCGTTTATTGTGATCACAATTTTTAATGTTATTTTGCGCAAATGACGTCATATTGATAGGTACATGACGTCATGGTGATAGATTTTGGTAATTTTTTTACGAGTTCTAGGAAGACGGTCCACTCTCCCAGGCTTTACCTTGATACCCGTGTCATTCCTACAACTTATCCGAAAATGGCGTATTAGAGGGGGACAAAAAACAAGTACTTGGCGTGATTTTAATAAACTAATCATCTCTGGAAGGTACATGCCTGGGTGGGTGCACCTCCTTGGACTGCAGCCCCGTCGGCATTCCCCTGTACAGGCGCCTCAACCGATTAGCAATAAACTTACCATATATTTTTCTTCTTTCTCTTCTTCTTTTTATCTTTTTTCTATTTTCTTCCTCTAAGACGATGCCCGCTACTACTTGCTAATATTCGCCACTATCCGCCACTGCCCGCCACTGCCCGCCATGTAAAGAAATCGCCAACTCATAATTAAAAACAGAAAATGAGTTAGCATTTTTTAAATTTTACATTTTAGTAGACGATGCAGCCACTACCTGCTAATATCCGCCACGATCCGTCACTTTCCGCCAATGTCCGCCATGTAAATAAATCGCCAACTCATAATTCAAAACAGAAAATGAGTCAACATTTTTAAAATTTTACATTTTAGTAGACGATGCCCGCCAGTACATGCTAATATCCGCCACAATCCGCCACTTTCCGCCAGTGACCGCCACTGTTAATATGAGTTCTTTCATATGACAGGGGCGCTAAATTAATCAACATAATTTTGGTTCAGTGGCGCAAATAAACCATGTTGGTTCTTTGATACGACAGGGACGCATTAATATGAGTTCTTTTATATAATAGGGGCGCTACATAAATGTACATGATTTTTGTTCAGGGGCACAATTGAACCATATGTGTCTTAGATACAACGGGGGCGCATATATATGTGTTTTTTTATATAATAGGGGCGCTACATAAATGTACATGATTTTTGTTCAGGGGCACAATTGAACCATATGTGTCTTAGATACATGGGGACGCATATATATGTGTTCTTTTATATAATAGGGGCGCTACATAAATGTACATGATTTTTGTTTAGGGGCACAATTGAACCATATGTGTCTTAGACACAACGGGGACGCATATATATGTGTTCTTTTATATAATAGGGGCGCTACATAAATGAACATGCTTTATGAGTTCTTTTACATGACAGCGGCGCTACATAAATGAACACATTACTTTTATTTCAAACTCCTTCAGTCTAAAAACAATATATGCGATATGCGTACGTTATTTGAGGACATATTTTACAGTTGTGTAATGGTAAAATAGAAGATATGCACTTGGCCATGGCCGCCCTATCTCTTCAGAAATTGCAGACCGGTGTTAATCAAAACAAAAATCCTACATTTCTACATTTCTTTCCGCTAATTTGTTTAATAATAAAATAGAAGATATCCACTTGTCATGGCCGCACTATCTGACATCAGAAATTGAAAACCGGTGTTAATAAAAAAATATCAAACATTATATTTTAGGCCGGATGTATTTTTCTCGCAAATAATATTTTTTCAACTAATTTGTTTAATGGTAAAATAGAAGATATCTACTGTGTCATAGCCTCCCTATCTGACATAAAGAATGCAAACTTGTGTTAATCAAAAGAAAAATCCTACATTGTTTTTTATTCAGTTTTTTTATTCGGTTTTCATTCATTTTTTTTTCGCTTACATTTATTCATTTTGTTTTTCATCTATTTTTTCATTCATCTTACATTCATTTTTTTATTCATTTTTTACATACACTTTTTCATTCATTTTTATTGAGTTTGACAAGTAAAGTTACTTTTTAAGAGGACGACTCAACAAAAATTTGTTCACATTGGATTTTAAAATGTCAATGTTGTAGTAAACCGGGAAGCAGCCCCGTGGTACTGTGTTCCACAGATGGGAAGTTCTAGGAAAGTTCCGCTTAGTTCACACGGCGGGGAAATGGAATTTATTAAAAGTGGTTGTAGCTAGACGACTTTTTGTTGTGTATATTTTACTGGCTGGCAACGCTTGACCCCAAGGTTAGTTGTCTTCATATACAAGCGAAGATGTATTAATTTAATCATTTGACACATTTTGATGAGTCCTTACTTGTCAGGGCAAAAGTCCACTCGAGGATAAGGGTTAATGAGAGGGATAGATTGTCAGTTAAATGATGAATAATATTATGAGAGGATTAACAACGATGAATCGAATGAAAAAAAATTGATGATTTATGAGGATGATTTATGACAAGTATTTGTTCACATTTACAGACGACCATGTTGTAGTTTACAATGGAGCAGTTCCGTGGAAATTTAAGCTCTTGAAATAGCATTTTCGACAGTCTGTCACGGTTCAATTCGAAACAGCATTTATAGATGCAGCCATGCATCTCTCTAAGAGGCTACGCTCGTTTGTCGGTCTGTCACGCTTAGGCTTGAAATATTATTTTTATCGCTAAACGTGTATGTTGAATGGACGCGTCTTTGGAAAAAACGCATCGTTTTTCTTATCTAATTCCTTCATCCCCCCCCCCGCCCTTCCTTCCGAACGAGTAAATGTGTTGCACGTGCGACCGTATTTGCTCGGAATAATAATCCATTCTGCCGGCCATCTTTCTTGTAAATAATTGTGGACGTTTCATGTCCAATTAGTTCCACAAAGCTCATCCATTGATCCAATTTTGCTCCTCAATTTGTTGAATAAATATTTTTTCAATTCTTTTCTACCCAACGACATTGTTTCGAGTTGTACCGACTTATAGGGGTGGGCGTTAAGTGCTCCCTTCACTGGTAGAGCGCGCAAGAGAGAGAGCGGTGTGTGTGAGAGAGAAAGAGATGGAAATTACTCGCCCCAACCATACGGCCCGAAACGAACGGAGGTTAACAGCTATGGTGAAGGGGGGGGGCATTAAAGAGATTGATCACCGTAACATTTACGAACATTACCTCCCCTTTTTTTCTCATTAATCTTTAACCTCTTTCTTTCCTTCTTTCTTCTACTTTGCTTTCTTTCTTTTTGCTTTCTTTCTTTCTTTCATTTCAATTTTATTTTGTTTTTTCTTTCCTTTTTTACGTGTTTTTTTCATTCTTATTTCATGTTCATTCTTTTTGTTTGCTTTTTCCATTTTTCTGTCGTTTTTGTTGGTCATTTTGTATTTCTTCCTTTATTCTCCTATTTTCTTTCTTAATTCTTTCTTACTTTCTTACTTCTTCATTTTTTTCTTTCATTCAATATTCTTCCGTTTTTTTTCTTTCTTTTTTTGTTTTATTTATTTTCTTAATGCTGTCGTTCCTCTTCTTTTTTTTCTGTTTGATGGGAATACATATTTCCATCGAAAGATAGCTCTATGTTTAAAGTGGGATAACCCTTTTTGTACTGTGAAGGTATCTCCGTTGCCAAGAGACATTTTGAAAAAAGAATTATCTGCCCTTGGCGAGAGACATTGTGGCCTTTCTCCAGACGGTATATTATGGGATGGAAATTCAAGATGGATGCTATCGATCACAATCTAGCAACACAAATCAAATCCATTACCATCATAGTTTAATCATCCATTGTATTATATTTTTAATAAATTATTTTCATTTATTATCTCCTAAAAATGTTTTAATCTGTTTATTTCTGCATTGTGTTTTGTCTCACCATTCAATCACCGACATCACAATACGTTCTTTCATCTTTTTCTTTCTTCTTTCCTCCTTCTTATCGTTTTTCCCGCCTTTCTTTATATCCTATCTGCTTCTTTACTTTTTATTCCCTTTCGGTGTATATATTTATTTATTTTTATTTTTTTTGCTTTCTTATTTTCTTTCCCATTTTAGTCCTTTCTTTCTTTTTTCTTTTTTCTTTCTTATTTCTGCTTTCATCCTTGTCTATCTGATTTTCCCCCTTTTTTCCTTTTTTCTTTTTTACTTCTTTTTTTCTCTCTATCTTTCTAATCTTTCACCTTTTCTTCCTTCATTCTCTTGTTCTTTCTCAATCTCACACTTTTTTCTTTTTTCTAGTTTCACGACTAAGATTAGATTGTATATAAAACTTCAGCGAAACAATTAAATATTTCCATGAAACTTCAGTGCTTAAGGCTCCAATGTCATTATTCCCAAATTTAATCTGAGCAAGAATGCTAGTACCTGTCAGAATCAAACCTATGGATAAACTATAATATGTTCCAGGTATGAAATGAAACTGTACCTGCCTGTCACGTGGCCCTATTTCCAGCCTTCCGGTAATTTGAAATAACCATTCAGTTTCTATTAGTCACAGATCCACTATGGCCTCGAGTGCTACAACATGTCAGGGCCCTATCCATGTTTACAATAGAATCCGTCCTAGATAGCATGATATCAAACTATATCCGGTGGTGCGACCCTGTTTGAAAGTGTAGCATCATATCTTCATCGCCATATTTTCCAGATCCACTCTGACCTTTACTATTGCTACGTGCCAGTGTCCAGTTCATGGGTTAAATGGAATATGTCTTAGGCATGAAAATACATATGGTATTGAGGCTTCAATTTCTCACACTAGAGGCTATTCTCTATCTCTATAAATCTATTATCAGACCATGTATGGAGTATTGTTGTCATAGTTGGGCTAGTGAATTTCCTTCCCATTTGAGGGGTCTTGATAAGGTGCAGAAACATATCTGTAATTTTATTGGCCTCACCCTTTCTTCTTCTGCACCCTCTCTCTCACAGACGTGATGTTGCTAGTCTCAGTCTTTACTATAAATACTATTATGGTCTGTGTTTTTCAAAATTGTCTGATCTATTCCCTGCTTCGTTTGTTCTAGCTTGTTTTATTCGTTGGTTTTATTGTCTCCAGAAATTCGCTGTTTTGATAGATCATTGTAATACAGTTTCCTATTCCAGTAGCTTCTTTCCAAGACCTGCAGGCTTGTGGAACTCTCTTCCTGCTGACTGTTTTCCTCCTACCGATAGTCTTGGTCTTTTCAATCTCATGTCTTTACGATATTCATCTTTCGTTCTTTTTAGCTCCTTACATCAAGTGGCTTCATGCCTTGTCTGGAGAGATTTCCATGAAGAAAATTTGGAGCTTCGGGGATTTTGTAGTTACCCTTTAGTAGGATTACTCCCAAGTCTACTCTAAACTCGAGTAGTACAGCATATCACGGTTCTCTCTATGTTTTAGATAGAATGTGTCCCGAATAACATGATAATAAACTACATCCGGTGGAGAGGCCTCAATTTGGGATTTTTAGAAAATATAGAAACACTGCTTACTTGCTAGTAATCCCAGGTCCACTCTGACCTTTACTGTTGCTACGTGCAAGAGTTGATTCTATAGTTTAAATCGAATATGACTTAGGTATGAAACTGCACCCTATTTGAGGATTGTAGAGCCACCGTTTTGTTGTCATTACTCTCAGGTAATATCTGACCTCGTGTTGTAGTACATGTCTAACTACAATCATTACAATAACCTGCATTCTATGATATATGTGTAATAGAAGGGGGGGTCCCTTCCTTACATTTATCGCACGAAATGAATTAAACGAACAACAACCGAGTAACAGGCAACAAAAAAGGGTTTATTTAACAGAGGGTTGGAACTGTGTCCCAGTGAAGAAAAGAGACTGCCGGGTCGTCAGCAAATATATTCCCAGTGGAGATGGTTGCTGCTGGAACGATGCAGGGGAAAGGCAGGAGAGAGATGTTTCTTCGTTGCTGGCCGATTTCTCTCTGCTGAATTCTTCAACTGACCAGGTGGTAGAAAATAGTCCATGAGGGGACAGTTGATATCAATACGCCCTGCAAGCCGATTGGGCAGCGTATGACCAATTTGCTCACAGTGGACAAGAAGAAATAGATCCTATTTCAATCTGCTACATATGCACAACGTTGAAACAAGGCGCAATGCAACTGGGAGTTGTGTAGCGAGATGCTTGTTCACATTACATTTAAACTTCTGGATGTTAATACGATCAGAGGAAACAGGAAGCAAGAAAGGTCATTCTAAAGGATAGCGGTTCGAAGAAATAAGCTGTTGGAGTAGAATGTCCTCCGGCATCTGGGGACATCAACTGTGAAGGGGTGGGATCTTGCTGACTGACGGGTTGATCGGGGATATTTACGTAATGGAGGTTCCAGTTCAGCACATTCTATTAAACTACTTGTAAAACAAGCACAGGGGAGCAACATTGCGGCGATGGGACAGAGCTTGTTAGATAGTGTGGGATCTATTAGATTAGAAAGAGTGATTGTGGTTGGTGCACCAGCCCAGATGTGGTAACAATACTCCATGCATGGGTGGATGGTGGCTTTATAGAGATATAGGATATTGGCAGGTGTTAAAAGTGTTCCATCTCGGTAGAAGGATCCAACCTACCTTGCAGCAGCCTTGACAATGTCTTCTATACATGTGTTCAAATTCATGTTACTTGTGAATGTTAGGCAGAGTAGTTTGAATGATCAACTCTCAGATAGGTGCTATTAATCATGCCAATCGGTGGTTGAAAAGGTTTCTAATAATTGTTGAAGGAAGAGTATTCAAAACTTGACGTCATATAGGTATTCTACAAAAATGACTATAAGAGCTGATATACAAAACAAAAAACAAAAAAAGCAGCACAAGCACACACACACCTAAAATCCAACCGTCATCGCCGTGGTAGGGTCGATGACAACGTAGTAATGTCAGGGCTATCAGGCTGGCAAGGCTCGTGAAAATTTAGGGGGAGTCAACATCAGGATCCGTCATCCTATTGTCGTCTCTATTTCTGAATGCGACAAGAAAAAGGCGTGTCAGGCGCGGGGCCGTAAATCCATGGAGTGGAAATAACAGCGTTGCTCTTACCCATGTGCAATCACGTTCCTCTGTATTTTCTGGGTTAAACCTTCCCCGACATAGTATGCAACCTCAAAGCCTTGCTGCTTTGGATGTTCGGGGTAAAA
>OY744519.1:3562500-3570000 GCA_963556195.1 Sepiola atlantica
TAGGAACTCTATATATATATATAAGCTATGAAAATATATTTATAGCAATTAAGCTACACAGAGGCTCCCGCGTTTCATCCCCGGGGGAATCTTCAGGTTAAAATGCATTTTAGCCTGAAAATTCCCCCGGGGATGAATCGCGGGAGCCTCTGTGTAGCTTAATTGCCATAAATATATTTTCATAACTTACTACCTAGCTCTACTTACGTATCGAGCACTGTTGAAGTAAATACTGAAAATTGATACATAAAAAATTACATTTCCTTATAAAAAAATGTTTGGATACATGAAATACTAATATATATATATATATATATATATATATATATATATATATATATATATATATATATATATATATTAACTCTGTTACTTTATCATGCATTCTTGATAAAGTGCGCACATGAACGAAAAGAGATCGAACTTATCAGAGAAAATTGGATATTTAATACATATAAGTAATTCAAACATGAGTACCCTATACCTTTTACTGTATTGTTTTATTTTCATACATATATACAACAGCTTTCTGCAAATATGATATGAGAAATTCTTCAAAAGGAAAAAAGAAAAAGAACAACAACGGATGAAAAAAGGAAAAGGAATAAAAAATGAGAAAGATATAAAAGAAGAAGAAAAAGGAAAGGAGAAAGAAAGAACGAAAGAATGAAGAAAGTGGAAAGAGAGAAAACCATTAGAAAAAAAGTAGAAAAGAAAGAGAGAAAAAGAAAGGAAAGAAAAAAGGTAGAACGATGAAAAAAAAACGATAAAAGTAAATGAATAATCATGGACGACACGCATGAAAGGAGTAAGGCCATTGGACTGGAGAGATAAATTAAGAGTACTATTGGGGGTGGGGAAGAAGAAAGAGATTTTTTCCCCAAAATATCCGAGATTTTCGAAGTCAATAAAATACAAAGCCACATGGAAATGATGGCTTATCGGGTTTCTGTGGCCGCGTGCGTTTTTTCTACAGTCGGATTGGCATCCAACAAAAACAAACTCAAAAATCTTTTGTCGACCACGTGCTTTCACGGACGAACGAAAAATGAGTCTCTTTCGTTGGAGAGTTCTAAACACGATAAGAAAAAGAGATATAACAGAGCAAGAACGGGTCCATTCTTAAGATGAGTCCATTCACACTGGACGTTGAGCGATAAAAATGCTATTTCAAATTTAAGCGTGACAGACTAAAGAATATGCTTTCCTCGTGCTGCCGGACTCTGGAACTCCCCCCTGCTCCCTGTTTTCCTGACGATACTGACATGCAAAAATTTAAAACTAATGTAAACAGACATCTCGCTGCACAACTCCCAATTTAGGTTGTCCCTCCCCACAAACTTTCACCCTTTTTCTCAGTAGCCCCTTACGTCTACAGTGGCGGCCTGCCTTGTTTGGGGGTGAACTATGTTAAAAAAGAAACAAAAAAATAAACTTAAGCGTGACTTACCAAAGAAAATAGCATTTCAATTTCATGCAAAGAAAATTTTATTTCAGATTTATGCTAACATATCAACGAAAATACTATTTCAAACATAAGCCTGACAAGCTAAATGAAATTCTATGAAATAAAGTGGTCTTTTGTTAGTGGTGAGACACAAATAGGAAAAAATTAATTGGATGAAAACGATTATCTATAGATCAACAATAATAATTATTTATCATAAGATACATCTGAAAAAGAAAGAATTACTTTGAAATTAGGACGTATTTGTCTGTCACTGAGCGAACGTCCATTGAATATTTTCGTTTCGGCTGACCAATGTATGGTCAGATAACTGTTTTGCAAAATGCTGTTTTGATCAAGGGAGATAACAAGTGGCAAAGAGTTACTCCCTTTAAACACTATTTTTTCTAGATGGAGTATGTTAGATCTAACACAGACGAATGAAAATGCAATTTTAACATAAGCCTGACACACTAAATAAAGTTCTATTTAAAACCTAAGCGTGACAGATCAAAAGAAATCCTATTTCAAACTTTAGATGAAAGAAAATTATATTTAAAATTTGAGCATGACAGACTAATGAAACTTCTATTGCAAACTTAAGCTTAACGAACCAAGGAAAATGCTATTTAAAACTTTAGACGAAAGAAAATTATATTTAAAATTTGAGCATGACAGACTAATGAAACTTCTATTGCAAACTTAAGCTTAACGAACCTAGGAAAATGCTATTTCAAACTTTAGACGAAAGAAAATTATATTTAAAATTTGAGCATGACAGACTAATGAAACTTCTATTGCAAACTTAAGCTTAACGAACCAAGGAAAATGCTATTTCAAACTGAAGCGTGACAGACAAAATTAAATGTTATTTTAAACTTAAATTTGCCAGTCGAACGAAAAAGATATTTTCAACACGCTTAAAAAATACAAGGAAATGCTATTTCAAACATAGGTGTGACAGACCAACAAAATGTTATCTTAAAAATGTTCATGGTGGGTGCTCGACTGAGCTCCAATCTATGTAAATAAAATTCACAACAAAAACACGTCTAGCTACAACCATTGTCAATAATTACTCTTTCTCCTTCTGCGTACCTAAAACTAAACAGAACTTCCATGAACAGAGTTTCTTTCCTGGAGCTACCGGTCTGTCGAACACAATACTGCGATGTTGCTTTTCAGTCGACTACAACATGGTCGTTTTCAAGTCCAATGTAAACAAATTCTTGTCAAGCCGTCCTCTTAAATAATCAAATTCTGCTCAGTTTCCACAATCGTTACCAATCATCAGGATAGTATCTCACTGTCCATGACAAACTCATTAACTCTTATCCTCGAGTGGCTTTTGGGCCTCGATAAGTGGTGAATGATTAGTAAAAGAAAAGCGTGAAAGACCAAAGAAAAAAGCATTTTTAAATTACTTCAAGACTCTTGAGTCAATCCAACTTAGATATGCGACATATATTACTGGGCAACTACTTAATATAATTAGATCCTTCCTAAACAAAAGAAAAATCCAGGTTGTCCTCGATGGCCGTTCATCTAAGCAACATGGCATAAATGCTGATGTACCCCAGGGATCTAGACTTGGACCTTTGTTGTTCCTGATCTATATAAACGATCTCCCTGATGACATAGAGTCTGAGATTGGTTTATTTGCTGACGACACCACGCTTTACTCTCGCAATGTTTGCAAAAAAGACGCGATCATATACGAGGCAATGGCTGAATCCTTAGAAAATGACCTCCAGGCTGTAGTGGATTTTCATGGCAAATAACACCCTACCTGAGAGTTCATCATTCAAACTGCTTGGCCTAACCTTCACAGGTAACATGAATTGGAACAAATACATTGAAGGCATTGCCAAGGCTGCCGCAAAGAAGGTTGGCTCCCTCTACCGTGCTAGTAAACTCCTCACACCTGACATTATTCTGTATCTCTATGCATGGAGTATTGTTGTCACATCTGGGCTGGTGCATCATCTACTACTCTCTCCCTCCTTGACAAGGTCCAAAAAACAGTCGCCAACCTAATAGATCCCTCACTGTCAACCAAGCTCCAGCCCCTGTCCCATCGCCGCAATGTAATGCTCTGATAAATTGGCTACTCTGGTGCCCCCTCGACGTAAATTCACTAGACTAACTCGACAATCAACTAAATCTCATTCATTCACTGTGGAGGTCCCCATATGCCGGAGAGCCTTCTACTCAAATAGCTTTTTTCCTCGCGCTGCTGGCCTCTGGAACTCCCTCCCTGTCCCCTGTTTCCCCGACAGTAATGACATGCAGAAATTTAAAACTAATGTAAACAGACATCTCGCTGTGCAGATCCCAATTTAGGCTGACCCCTCCAACCTTCTCCCCTTTTCTTTTTTTTCAGTAGCCCCTCACGTCTAGAGTGGCGGCCTGCCTTGTTTGGGGTGAATCATGTTCAAAAAAAATGTTTTTCAAGACTGTTGCTACAATCGACGACACATCAATCATAATTTATCTACAGCACATAGTTTACAAAACACTAGCTGTATGTATCCGACGTTGACCGGGTGAATGCGACACCTGGTTAGGGTCTTAGAAAAACATAAATAAACATGAAGTCATGTTGACATGCTTTCGAATGGGATATTAAAAAATGCATATTACGTTTCTCTTATTTGTTTTTTATTTCAATAAATATTTTTTTAATATTAAAAAATAATTCAATGTGTATATATTATAACTTCCTACACTGATAAGAACAATAGACTTTAAACGTCAGCGGATGTAGGTAATAATAATTTAATATTGATTTATAAATATTATTATTAAGCCCCTATAAGAAATTAATATATATATATATATATATTTAAAGATATTTTATATATATTTTATTAAGATATTTTATTTATATATATATATATATATATATATATATATATATATATATATATATATATATATGTGTGTGTGTGTGTATGTGTGTGTATACCGTGAATACCGTTAGTATATATATATATATATATATATATATATATATATATATACATACATACATATATATACATACATATACATACATATATATATGTACATATATATATATATATATATATATATATATATATATATATATATATATATATATATATATATATATGTACGTATATACTAACGGTATTCACTGTATATATATATATATATATATATATATATATATATATATATATATATATATATGTATATATATATATATATATATATATATATATATATATATATATATATAATGGTAATAATCCAGGTAAAAAATATCCACAGGGTGGTAATCCAGAGAATTTTAACCGGGTTTATAAAAAGTGCTCAATATCAAAATAGAGCTTTTTATATGATAATTTTTATTTACACAGACATGTACAACATCTGCGACACTGGCATGTCGATGTTATCGATCAACAGTTACTATAAACTGAGATCTCATCAGGCAGAGTTAGAATCCGATCTCAACCTCAGATCATATTTGGGGAGAATGAAATATATATATATATATATATATATATATATATATATATATATATATATATATATAAAAGTTGTATATTGATCTTTTAATATAGAAGAAAATACTTTTTTATACGCATGAAATAAAGTACATTTTTATACTTTATGAATCTGGATATCCTTGTTGTCACAATATAATTTAAACTTATTTTATTACTTTCATTACCCGTGGAATGTCCGCTGGCTCCTTACTGTATACTATAAGTAGTTCACGCTCGCACAGCCTCACCTTAGCCTTTGTAGGCAGCACACCTGCAAATATAATAGAACAGGGATGGAGATGGAAGTGTGATGAATGTCAGCATCCAAAAAGAAAAACACTTTCGCGACAACACTTTGTGTGATGACAATATTTTAAAAAGATTATAAAAGATTATTGTTAGGGGATTATCGTGAAGTGTTCAGTTCAAAAAGTGCAAATCCCTCAAGGCGGGTACAGGGGTTGGGGTGGTTGTTCAAGGGACACGGTTCAGTACAAAGTCTGTCATGGAAATTGAAAATATTTTTTAAGGGAATCGGATATATTTTTTACGCTTTCATTGGAGGACGATCAGAACAGAACGCAAGAAACATAGCATGGCTTTTGGAATTTCGACAAAATGCGACATGAAGTCAGTTTAATGTGGAGGGGCAGGTCCAGCTTCTTCGAGGGGATACTGGCAGAGTACAAAAGTAGCTGTGAACCGACCCATCAAAATTCCTCGGTAGGGGAACCTCAGGCGACTGGCAATCAACCAATCCCCTCTCGAAGGAGTGTTGTATTTTAGCTTATCGATGTGCGCATAATCCGTTATGTTCTAGTTGTCTTCTGATAACCCCACTCAGCCGCCGATGTTTATAAAAGAAAGGTTTCTTGAGAAAGGCAGTCACAGAAAAACATCAGCGAGACAACTTGTATACGCGTAAGAGAGAGAAGGGCTGACTAATAGATAGACAGATAACCCGTCTCGATACACCCTGCCACATTGTGCGCGCTGTCCCTACTTCGCCCAGAAATCTCGTTGTTTTGCGACCTTCGTCTGGTGTCACCGCTGACCTTTCCATTCAAACAGTGCCTTCGCTATGTAGCAGGAGGAGGTAATGCCTAAGAGTATGGTCACACAAGAACGAGTAGAAAGTGAACCATGGATTTACTTCCGTCACTTTGTAACTTTCGCTTTCTCTCTATTCTATCCTTTAGTTCTCAGATTCCCTTATAGATGTTTCTGACAAAGGGGGGAGAATTGTTGTTTCCTTGATCAGCTGTTGTTTTGAGTGAATAGCATGTTGAAATTTCTAATCATCTCATAGTATTTATCATCATTCAGCTGTCAATCTTATTAATCCTTATCCTTTAATTGTTTGGGGCCTTGATAAGGAGTGATTCAAGAATACCATAAAACGAAGAAGAAATGTTTGATGATAGCATCACAGTTCCTAGTTTGTCAGAATGTCAGTTCCTAGTTTGTCAGGATTCACTCGTCAGGCATGAAATAGGAGTCGAAACTTTTAGTTGCTGTTGCAAAATGGCGATCTTCCTGAGACGATCGTACGTTGTTGAATTCATGGAACGGATATGAATAAATATGTCATAAATTTGTTTATCTCAGAACTAGAATATATATATATATATATATATATATATATATATATATATATATATATATATATATATATATATATATATATATATATATATATAAAGCTCCCTCCGGGTAGAGCTTATTTTTGTAAGGGTATCGTCAACGGACATTAGCTTTAAGGCAATGCTCATTAGGTAAAACTAATTTCGAGCTTAGGCATTTGCAATGTTTACATTTCGTTACATTGAGATATCACTTACATTCAGTCAGTGTCGCATGATGGCGTAGGGGTTAGCATCGCCGACTGTCAGCTCGACGGTTGCGTTTCGATCCCGGCTTGAGACACTAACTGGTCTAGCCGCACTGATGAGCTGTGAAACAGCGAAACAGGCTGTATGTGGATGACTATATATATATATATATATATATATATATATATATATATATATTTCGATCCCGGCTTGAGACACTAACTGGTCAGCCTGTTTCGCTGTTTCATGAGTATATTTCGCATATATATATATCTATATATATATATATATATATGCGAAATATACTCATAGCAAGTAAGTCACACAGAAAAGGGGCTGTTTCATTCACGAGGAAAATCGTCAGACTAATTGAAAGCCTTATGATTTCGTTTGGTAATAGACATGGCGAAACGATCCTTCCGTAGTGAAACAGATAAAAGTGATAAGTGATAATCAGTTCTAAGTGAGCGTCTTCGGGAGGCTGAAGGTTAAATCCTGAGAATACAATTACGAATTACTGAAGACTTCTATCCGGTCATGACTAGCGGAACAAAAACAATGGATCTCATTAATTAAATAAAAGACTACATTCAAAATCCTGTACAGATTCTCGAGTTCGACATAAAGATTTTCGAGTTGAAGAAGACACACTTGAATAATGTTTGGAGATTATATCGCCCGAAAAGTTGTGAGAATTACTTCC
>OY744519.1:3575000-3595000 GCA_963556195.1 Sepiola atlantica
TCTCGGCAATGGCAGCTGCACATTCCGAGGTGAACCATTGTGGAGAGTGTGGCTTGCTAAAGAATTTTCGCATGGGGACATAGGATTCAATACCTGCTTTGACTGATTCAGTTAATTCATTTGCACACTGGTCAGCAGGGAGTGGGAAGGGTTCCCTCCATGGGGCGTCACTGATGTGATCTCTGATTGACTCAAAATCAGCCTGCTTGTAGTATCTTATTGTTTTGAGCAACTGTTCATCAGCTTGTTGACGACTTTTTAGGGTGATATGTATCATTAGCACAATGTGGTCAGTATTCCCGAGTGGGCTATGAGCTTTCATCACACAAGCCTCGGCATTGAGGTCAAGAAAAGGTCTTGTTGGTCTACTCGATCGGGGATGCGTGTCGGAAAATCCACAGTCTGAGAGAGGGAGTGAGCTAAGGAGAAATTATACGTAGAGTTGCTGGCTGCGTCAGTAAGGCTGGAGAATCCCAACCAGTCGCGGTGTTGAGCATTAAAATCCCCAAATACATGTATCTGTGCATTCGAGTCAATTAAGAGTGCTCTATCTATGCTTTCAGAGACAGAGTTTAGCAGAGAACAGTCCTGGGTCGACGGGGAACGGTATAAGAAATATAAGTAACTGACACTGTGATGTAAAGTCAATCTAAAGCACATTGGTAATCTGATTCTAACCTATGTTCTCTAGTCAGGTGGGGTGTTCCGAACATAAACTCCTAGTCCATGCATATGTTTGTCAGAGTCTTTACGGTAGAGTGGGAGGTAGTCAGTCATGTCAAAGTGGTGAGAGGAGATTGAGGATTGAAGGTTAGTTTCACTTAGAGCTAGGATATCCGGGGGGGTTGTCAGGAGAAAGGTTTCTACGTCGTTGATATTGGTTCTAAGTCCCCGGATATTTGTAAATGGGAGCCTTAAGGGCGGAGGCGAAAGTGTTTTGTGGGGGTTAGGGTTAGGGTTAGGGTTTGGGTCATGGTCAAAGTCAGCACGTGTTCTACAATTAAAGAGTACGGATTTTTTGATTTTGCTGATTTTAGATACACCTTTCTTCCGATTCGAAAAATACTATTCGCTGTATTTAGTTTTTTAAATAGTTGATTTGAACAATTTTATTGAATCAAATTGTTTAATTAAAATATAAATTGATTTAAAAATTACTACTTAAAAAAACACACACATTGCAATGAATTTAATTTACGTAAACTTCATCTCGAGAGCATTTAACGAACAAATCGTGTTCGCTGTATTTGATTTTTTACTATTTTTCTTTTTGTTTTTTTTTTTTAATTAAAAAATATTTATATGTATGGGGGAGGATGAAAAAAAATCGATGGGAGGGGGTCCAAAAAATTTTTTTTCTTTTCTTAACTAAAAATATTCCTATGTATGGGGGAGGGTAAATAAAAAAATTTGAGGGAGGGGGTCCAAAAAATGTTTTTTCTTTATTTTTTAAACTAAAAATATTTCTATTCATGGGGAAGGGTAACACAAAAATCGGGGTGGGGTCTAAATTTTTTTTCTTTATTTTCATCTAAAAATATTCTTGATCATAAACAAAGAATATCAAGTCTAGCCACCAAAGAAATATGACTGAGGCTCCATCGGTTTACATGTCAGCGTTCATTTCTGACGCGGCAGCCTAGAAAAAATATGCGACCGGAGGGAGCATATATTTGCTGGTATAAATAATGAAGATTATTAATCTGTCTGTCTGTCTGTCTGAAGCCGAAACTCCATCAGAGTAATATTACTATTTACTTAGTCTGCCAGCTTCTATATATAGTACTACAAAAACCGCCGTAAACATATAAATAAAGTAGAAAGAAATTTCAAGACGAGACTGCGATTAGAACAGAAAACGTGTCAATAATCTTACTTAAACTAATACTATTCAACTTCCTTATATGCTGTTACAAAAAGTCGCTCTAACACTAGACGGGTTTTGCCATTTACATAATTAATTCCTTTTAAACTTCAATTGAATTCATATTTACAAATATACACTTATAAATGCTATTATCAAATTTACATATGTATTTACAATATTTTCCGATAAGGTGATATTAATAAAAATTATTCATACAATTAATTGAACACATTTCATTAAGAAACCAGCGTGTTTTTCAAACAATACTTTGATTGGCAAGTACTGTTAAAATTGCAAAGTCATCCTTTCGGAAGTGACGTCATTGTGAGAGGAGTTTTTCACATTATCATTCTTTATTTTCATTACGTTGTTAAGACAAGGTGTTTTGTTGTAAATTAAAGTTAAGCAAGACATATCCCAGCCATTAGTAAATGGGTGACCATTTTAGAAAAATAAATTGCTTACTCTCCTTTCGGTCCTTCCGGAAGTGACGTCATTGTGAGAGGATTTTTTCACATTTCATCCTTTATTTTCATTACGTTGTTAAGACAAGGTGTTTTGTTGTAAATTGAAGTTAAGCAATACATATCCCAGCCATTACTAACTGGGTGACCATTTTGGAAGAATTAATTGCTGACTCATCCTTCCGGAAGTGACGTCATTATGAGAGGATTTTTTCACATTATCATACTTTATTTTCATTACGTTGTTAAGACAAGGTGTTTTGTTGTAAGGTAAGCAGCTAATATATCGGCCATTACTAAATGGGTAACCATTTTGGAAGATAACAAAACCGGTTCTTTGATATGACGTAGGCATGGGGGAGGGTAAAAAAATTGGAGTGGGGTCGAAATTTTTTTATTATTTATTTTAGCTAAAAATATTCTTGGTCGGAAACTAAGAAAATCAATTTCTAACCACCCAAGAAATATGACTGGGGCTCCATCGGTTTACGCGTGAGCGTTCATTTCTGACGCGGCAGCCTACCAAAAAATATACGACCGGAGGGATCATATATTTGCTAGTATATATAATCCAGGCAATGTAAACATCCACAGGATAGGAATCCAACGAATTTCAACCGGGCTTATAAAAAGTGCTCAATATCAAATATATGATTTTTTTTATAGATGCATGTACAAAATCTGCGACACTGGCATGTCGATGTTATCGATCAACAGCTGTTATAAACTAAGATCTGATCAGGCAGCGTTAGAATACGATCTTTACCCTAGATCATATTTGGGAAGATGAAATGGGGAAGAAAACAAAACAAAACAAAACAAAACAAAAGGAAATTTAACATTTGGAAAGTCACGTGGTCAGATTTGAGACCATTGAAAATCAAATATAAAATGAAATTAAATAAATATGGAGTAAAATAAAATATAAGATAGAATATAAAAATATAAATTATGAATTCATTGAGGATAGAGAAAGGGGAAGTAAAGAGGGAAGTGGGTGAGAGAGAGTGGAGGAACTTTTTCTTACTTATTCTTTCCATCCTCTTTTTTTTTTATTTCCCCCTCTCTCTCCCACCCACTTCCCTCTCTCTTTCCTTTTTCTCTATCCTCAATGAATTTATAATTTTTATTTTTATATTCAATCTCATATTTCATTTTATACGCATTCAATCCTAAGTACGGGCGATACTAAGAATGCAATTACGAATTACTTAAGACTTCTACCCGGTCGCGGCTGATGGAACGAGAACAAACCACCCCTGTGGATTTAATAAAGGGTTTAGTCCGAAATCCCACAAAGATTCCCAAGTTCGACGTAAAGATTTGCGAGTTCGACAAGATGCACTTGAAGAAGGTCTGGAGGTTACATCGGTCGAAACGTTGTGGGAATTACATCCAAAATAGAACAGTAGTCCGAATAATCCAAATAAGACATAAAATATAAAGTTTAAACATTACATTTTTTTCTTTTAATGGATTAAATATAAAATCATGAGGAGCAATAATTATAGTTTTAAATAAACGTTAACGCAGATAAATATAGATTTTTCGTACTATTTTTAAAATATTTATCAATAAAATTCCACATATTGCTGGAGAATTAACTTTTGACCAATAACTTGTGATTATCTCCCTTTGATCTTATTAATTGTGGATCAATATGAGTAAAGATACAATAGGATGAATTAATGTTTTGAAACACGATGTAAATCATAAATCTATGAAGTTATTCCAAAGCTATAATTATTTTGTTAAAGTAATGTTTTAAGCTCTATACATAAAGAAGTTAAAAAAAGGTCTGTTAGTAGAACCTCAAACTGAAGATCACAAGGTTTCGGTTTCAATTTCCGATCGTGGCATCTGCTTTATTTGTTGTGAATTTATTATTTACTATTAATGTAATATTCTCCATTTCTAAAATGAGTTAAAAGATCTCTGATATTTTTAAATAAATACAAATTCTGCAATTACATTTAATTTATTATATTTATTACATTTTTTTATATTGTGACTGGCGAACGGAGAGACGGACAGACAGACGGAAAAAATCTCTATTTATATGAAAGGATTTAACATGTGAAATATAATTTATTTTTCTATGTTTTATCGAAACATTTTATTGGTTTTCTGATGCGAAGTTTAATTTATTTTTCAATTGTTTCAAATTGTGTTATAAAGAAAAAGAACTGGTGAAATTTTAATTTATTTGTAAAAATATATATTTTAAAAAAATTGACTTTTAAACAATTGTAAAACAGATTCTTGGCATGGCATTTTTTATTAGCTGAAACGCTATTTATCTTTATATATAAAGCTATGTTTTCTGTGACTAACATCGAGATTTTATTTAGCAGATTTTAACCTAATATTCCTTAATAAAAGGCTTCTTTTTTAGATATATTCTTACTAACGTTCTAATCTACTAGTTTTAATTAGTTTTAATTAGTTTTAATTAGTTTACTTTTATTTTAATCGCAGCCGACTAAACGTCCCCTGCATTGAACACAAAATTCTGTCTCCGAATTGCACTGTTCCCTTTCGAACTGTCGGACCATCTTTTTAGTGGGCGCCATCTTGGTCTTGCGTTTCAGAAGTCTTTTCTGTAGCTGGCATTTATCATCCCACTACCAAACCATCGAAGCTTTTTAATTATTTGTTCCCACATTGTATTTAATTCTATACTTAAATTCGGAGGCCGTTGTCGCTCAACATATGCCCTGTTTCTTTGAAACGTCTTACTTTTCACCGTTTTTCTCCATCCATAGTTTATGTTGTGAAGTTGTCCAACAGTAAATAATAAATAAAGGAAGTCAAGTCGAGGGTTGGTTTAACAAGTGTATTAACAAAGTAAGAAAGTGACTAGCACTTGGCTAGACAGTTACAAGACTGTGCTTTGTCTTCTCTGTGTCTCTGGTGACTCGCATTATTTATAGTGACAACCGGTGCAGTTTCTCCTGTGTAAGAACGGCCGGTGTAACAGTTTATAATTCGTCCCACAGGGCAGATGGTTACCCATCTCCCTTTCCTATGTGATCAGCCATGCGCAACTTTTCAATACCTACACATAATACGGCTTTCTGATATTCTTGTCGCCTTAAATGGGCGGCATGTTTAACTATTGTATACATAAAC
This sequence comes from Sepiola atlantica, assembly GCA_963556195.1. Classification (NCBI taxonomy): domain Eukaryota; kingdom Metazoa; phylum Mollusca; class Cephalopoda; order Sepiida; family Sepiolidae; genus Sepiola; species Sepiola atlantica. Next base: position 3,580,464 of record OY744519.1, read on the forward strand.
AATCACAAGTTCGAATTAAAGATTATTTTTCTGTACTAAAGAATTGCCGCTTATCAAGGGCTAAAGGCCACTCGAGGATAAGGGTTAAATGAGTTTGTACAGTGGACGGCGAGATAACGCCGTGATGATTGGTAACGATGGTTGAAACTGGGCAGAATTTGATTATTAAAAAGGGCAGCCCAACAAGAATTTCTTAACATTGGACTTGAAAACGACTATGTTGTAGTCAGCTGGATAGCAACCTCGTGGTATTGTGTTACAAAAAGAGGTAGTTCTTGGAAAGAAACTTTGCTCATGAAAGTTTCATTTAGTTTTAAGTACACAGCTAAAGTTCGAAAAGATGCGCCTGAATAATGTCGGTAATTACATCGGCCGAAATATTGTGAATATAATAACCAAGATTAAAATAAGCCGCAGTCAGTGAGGAACTCAATAATGCACGTCGGAAATACCTCAAGGGATACACATCAATGTGCAACATGGCACTTGAAAATACCCCGACATTTAGCGAGTGCTGATGGGGAGTGTAACTTGATTTAATTTACTATTTAAAAATAACTTAATTAATTACATAAGTCTGTTTTGTTTTGAATTTCAATTTTTATAGCGAAGTAATTAATCTAATTAAGTGATAAAACTTTTTATAAATACACCGAAACGCTTATTAAAAGAGCGCACGTTCAATTTTATGAGAAGGTATCTTTTTTCATCAGACACCGCAAAAATATCACGTGACCTAGGGAGCAGCAATTTGCTACCGCAATTTTAGCAGAGGGCCAGTTAAGATATTATTAAAATGAAAGTAAAGCCAATCAGAAGGATTAACAAATACTATCTGTCTCCACTTTCAAATTCAATGTATAATTATGCTCAATAAAACAGAGCACATTCTCATGAGACAACATGGACTTATCTCTTTTCTAATTGGGACTTGTCTAAAAGACTTCGACGAGTTTACCTACCTTGGTAATAAAGTTGCAAAGCAAAATTCCACAGAGACTGAACTAAAGGTGCGAATCAGCAAAGCCTGTGCTGGACTGGAACAGAAGAAAGCAATCTGGAAGTCAAATTTTCATACCAAGATGAAACACGAATTCTTTGAAGGCATTGTTACACCTGTTCTTGTATATGGAAGTAGCATGTGGACTTTTACCAAAAGACTGTAGAAGAAAATTGATGAGAGCTGCTCTTAACATCTCCATAGAGCAACTCTACGGACATCTTCTTCAGATCTTAGTCTTGATTAGAGAAAAGAGGAGAACTGGACACTGCTGGGAGGGATGAGGATGAAATCATCAGCGATGTTCTGTTTTGGATTCCAAAACAGGGATGCGGCTCAGTGGGGAGACAGCACAGAAACTACATGAAGACTCACAATGCTCCTATGAAGACTTATCAGGTGTGATGGAGGATAGGACGAGATGGCGTGAGAGAATCAGGAGGATCCGTGACATTACCACGAGTAGATGATGATGATGATGATGATGATGATGATGACGACGACGACGACGACGACGACGACGACGACGACGACGACGACGACGACGATGACGACGACGACGACGACGACGACGACGACGACGACGACGACGACGACGATGATGATGATGATGATGATGATGATGATGATGATGATGATGATGATGATGATGATGATGATGATGATGATGATGATGATGATGCCTAAAAAAACTGTGAAAAAAGAATCCCCCAGTTCTTCAGAAAGGAGTAATACTCCTCTATCAGATGAGATTTCTTCCGGTGCACAATATGTGCAAAACCATGTTCTCATCGTGTCACACACGGTTTTCGCCTTCCCCGAAGACATTAGGGCCACCTCTATTGATCCAGTACTGTGTTCCCTGTATGTCGATAAAGTCCACTACAACTTGTTGAAATGAAAATCCCGGCTCTGCTGGTAGCATAAAAGGTTCCTTCGACTGAGATGACACAATCGTGTTGCAAGTGCGGCACTGGGATCTCGTCTGCCTCACGCTAGCACCCAGCCCTGGTCAGAACAACCGTTGTCTTGCGTTTGCTAGCATGCCGATTACGCCTTGACGTGCTGAATGAAGTGACTCGAGTACCTCTGCTCGAAGTTGTCGAGGTATCAACATTTTGTCGCCTTTGATTATCACTCTTTCCAGGCAGTACAATCCCTCTCGCATGGGCTAGAAAACACGAGCTATGGATAAGAGAGGTCGTTGCGTGACTCAATTTTATTTGCGATCACCCTCTTTGTCTCTTGAAATAGGCGTTCCAGTGTCTTATCCCAACAGAACTTTCGGTTCTTCGTCCGTAATAGTTCCCGGAAGGGGGCCATTACTTCAGCTTGTGAAAGGGCATATGACACCTTATTCATGAGCCCAAACTAGGACGTGACGCTGGTGATATCCGTAAGTGTAAGGAAGTGAAGGATAACTTCCGTCATCTTTTTGTGGGTTCAAAACCGTCACCAGTCATAAGAACCTCAGCAACTTTCACCTCCGTTTCAGCGAAATGGAACTTGTCAGGGTTAAACACAATACTCTTATCCGCACAGTGGCTGATGTAGTCGACTGTGTGCCTGAACGAGGACTTAATCGAATTATCCTATAGAAGGCTGTACTCTTTGCACCGAGTTTTCCGTATCATATCTACTGTAATGTCGTCAAACCGACGGGTATATCCGTCCCCTGATCCGTGGAATGCCTGAGTGTCCCGACAATACCTGTATCTGCTCCACTTAGTAATGAATGTAGTAGCGTCCCGTGCCGCTGGAAAGTGCGATTGGCTGTGGTATCCATTCCACGCGTCAAGGACTGTTTTTCTTGTGTGACCAGATATCCCAGCGATCTGGTTGAATGGTGACGGAGTGTGGTGCGTTTGCCTCATGGTGGCGTCATTCAATTTTTGTAGGTCCACCGTGTGTCTTGGAGACCCGTCTGTTTTGGTGCGACAACCATCCTAGAACACCAGGTAGTCGGTGTGCCTACTGGTACCGCTTCTATTATGCCCAGTACAACGTCACCTTCTTCTTCCAATGATGGGAGACCGGTATTGGCGGATGAACTGCTGTCGGTGTCATGCCGAGGACGAATGTGATATCCAATGGTTTGCCTGCCATAGTTTGTAATGATTGGTGTGAGCATATATATTGAATGCACTCGACTTGAAATGTTCCACTATGAACCGTTCTAGTTGGTTGGCTTCTGTTGTTTGGAATGGGATAGTATCCGGTTTCGATGGAACAGATGTCCTACGTGGACATTCGCATGTGGTCGTTTCATTTGCGTCTCTTGACAAGCTGCTCTCTGATCGCGACTTTGGAAACTAAGGGCACAAACTCAGATCCCTCATAGCGGTTTGTGACAAATAAAAGCCAGGTGCGTTGTCTGGCACATACACCGCCTGTCGTGTCTCTCTTGATCGAACTTTTATGTGCATGAATAAGACGTATTTTACGTGCAATCGGTTGTCCGTTATTCCCCGTATTCAGTGGGTAGTTGGCACGAGGTAGTCGTGCGGGTATCCAATGTTTTTTTTATAATCTCGGGTCCACTCGAGCAAGTCTGGGCTCTAGTTTCTGCAAAGGTGTGGATGTGACGGCTATGGTGGTTTATTGGACCTTTTGGTACGCGTTCGTATGTAGCATGAGTTCTGGGCATCATGGTGGCCTCGGGGGTATCTGAAAGGTCCCACTCAAGATGGGGTACCGTGTTTGACTGCATTCTGTCACGTCCGTTGGTTTTGTAAGCTAGACAACTACCTGGAATACCGTAAGTAAACATGACCGATTCACTTCTTGACGCTTTGCTCGTAGCTTCTGTTCTGGGTGTCGCGAGCTTCCGGGATACTTTTTTAAATCCCCTATGAATCCACAATAATCACATAGCTTAACCGCTGGACAATCTCTCTGATTCATTGATCCATTAGAGTGTGAATTCCATTCCACCCCCTCGACAGGCCCCAGCATATCGTGGAATCGCAGATATCGCGATTTCCCCGGGCCGTTGTTCCTGGCACGACATTTGCACGTTGAAGAATGAAAGGTGATGCACAGTGTTATGCAAGTGAGGTGTCGACTTGTCCATTGTCTCTAGGCAAACCAATCTGTTGAATTTCTGCTCTGGAGTGGTGAGTGTAGCGGTCTCCGCTAATATTTACTCTGGTGCTCCGAGTTAGCGAGCCCGGCTACCATCTGCCCAGCAACCATGTCGCCCGAATAGTCCACTTGCTGCGCACAACCCCGTTCGTTTGAGCAGTTAACCCTGAATTCACAGAACTTGGTTAGACCACGTAAACGAGCTAAAATCTGCGTTACATACTCACCCTCTTTCTATTTCATGGAGTGGAACTTCTGCCGGTGCACCTTATGTAATCTGTTGACTGCAATGAGTCATATTTGGTCTAATAGGTGTTCCTTCGTGGCAGAATCCAGCATCTCAGCTCCTATTAATCCAAACAGTAGTCTGTTTGCTTCGGGCGTACACGTGGCTCTCAGCTCGTTTCAGATTACAGCTGGATCTCTCAGTCCGCACATGTCTTTATATCGGACCCATGTATCCAGAAACAACGCTCATTCACCGTATGTGGTATCAAGGCCTATTGACGGTCGCTCCGGCCTTTTAACATGGGACGTGTCTGGCTGACCGCGAATTCCCTCTTTTCTGAGCTCAATGTTTTCTTTTTGCAACTCCACGAGTTGTTTCATCAGCTCCAAATATTGTTGGTCCATTATGTCTGGTGGTAAATGACTCCAAAATATACGCTTTCAAAATTGGTAACTTTCGAAGTTGTTCCGGTCTGTAGCGCCATGTATAACATCTATTATCTCGAGGAACTCTTTCACGTGGGTATCCTAAGATTGCAAATGGCTGCCGCCATGTTCTATAGATAGTTATCTGCCCCTGACAGATAACTCTGTCCTGCCTGATACAAGGGCAGATCACTCTACTTTACCTATACATAACGGAGTATATGTTATCTCTTGTATACGCGCATGGCTTTCCGTAAAAAGGGTCTACAATTTTTTTTATATTCCTATATACTTGCCTCCTCACAAGGGCAGAGTTAGACACTAGGTCGGTTTTAAATGAGAGGAAACACGTGCTCCTCAAAAAGGGGCATCCTGCATTGGAACAAAAATTTTTTAAATTACCTAAGTCTAGAAGGATTTCTCTTTCATTGACCGAGGAAAGAATAGACTAAGTGTAGCATGAGAACAACTACTTCGCATTAGCCAAAAGGCTAAGGAAAGTACAAATTCAACCATTTTTTCATATAGAATAGAAAAACGAAATCGCGTTATTTTAGCCGAATATTTGAATATAAATTTTCTTAAATTAAAAAAATATCCATTTCTTCTTCATTGAAAAAGGATTGTGACGGGACTATGGGATCTGTCATACGAAAGCCGACTTAAGAAGCTTAACCTTTTCTCCCCTGAGCACCGACGATTACGCGATGATCTAATTGTGACCTACAATCTCCTCAATGGACATTACGACCTTCTTCAGGACCGATTATTCACTGTTGCAACAGAAAGAAGCCTATGCGGGCATCATCGGAAACTGTTTCACCGCCGATTTCGATTGAACCGAAAGAGGGTCGCTTTCTCAATAAGAATTCTTACACTTTGGAATGAACTTCCAGGGGAGGTAATAAATGCACCAACGACGCAGGAATTCAAGGCTTTTGGCTAATATCAAAGTGTAGTATCTGTTCCGATGGATACTGCACCCCATATTGTCTTGGCCTTCGGGACTTGATTTACGCCGGTCTATGGGTCGGTCCTGTGCAGTTCTAGGAGGTCCACCCTCCCAGGCTTCGCCTCCCCTCTTTGGGGAGGAGTAAGTTTATTGCTTACTGCCTGAGGCGTCCCTACCGGGGAATGCCGACGGAGCTGCCCAGACAATTTTTAAACCCCACTTTCCCGACCCGACCTTGGGTCACATCTTACTGGCCTTGTGTCTAACTCCTGGAGAGGAGTAAATCAATACTGTATCCTCTTCTGTGTAAATTTCTATCACTCTTTCCCTACATGGAAACTGAAGCTTGTCTTATTTTTTGACAAATTTATTGAATTTAATGTACAATTAGGATAATTTTACATCTTAAAAAGAAATTAAAAATGCAATTTATTTCAACTTTAACATCATATTCCGAAAAATATCAGCTAACGAAAAAACTGTTCAAAACGAGAAATATTTAGTTGTATTTATGGAATTCAAATTTTTAGATATAAGCAGTCTTATTGCTTCGAATGATGAAATGATTTTCTTGGTATATATTTTTTTATTGAATTCTCTTAAAAAAAAATGTAAAATTCATTTTCTTGCATCGAATTAATTACTAAAAATGATTTTTTTTTATTATGAGGTGGAAACAGGAACTAATGAAAACTTTCTTATTCGTTTTAAATTGATAATAAACATTTATTTAAAACGAGCGCGAGTTAGATTGTTTGGATCAGAAAAAGTGAATTTTCAAAGCCAGCTAAATATAAGAAATAAAGTGAAACTCGCAAATTAGTCTCACTCTCTCTCTCCCTCTCTTCCCCTCTCTCTCCCCCCTCCCTCTCCCCCCTCTCTCCCCCCCCCTCTCTCCCCCTCTCTCTCTCTCCCCCTCTCTCTCTCCCCCTCTCTCTCTCTCTCCCCCTCTCTCCCCCCTCTCTCTTTCTCTCTCTCTCTCCCCCCCTCTCTCTCTCTCCCCCTCTCTCTCTCCCTCTCTCTCTCTCTCTCTCTCTCCCCCTCTCTTTCTCACACACACACACACACCAAATACGGGTTAAATTTTATTGATGTTTATAGTGACATTCCTTTTTGTTTATAATGGACTATTCCTTTTTGTTTATAATGAACTATTCCAATCTTTTTGTTTTTTCTTTTATTCAAAATCAAATCAAATTTATTGGGAAAAATAGCAAAGTGCAACAAGCCATGTAAAAGGACGCTTAGAAGATGTGTACAAATGTAGACAATTAAAATAGATTTTTTTAAAGTATGGAATATTTTGTCATGTATTTTGTGTGATTAAAATATATTTTTAAAAAAGGGTTTAGAGAAACAAACGTTGATTGACTCAGCTTTAGTATAATAAGCGATATAAAAACCTTCATTTACCGAACATTTGATGAAAATCGACTTGTTTTCTTATGATTTTGTATGATTTTGATTATTCGGACTACTATTCTCGTCTTGGTTGTTATATTCGCAACGTTTCGACCGATGTAACCTCCGACCGTCTTCGAGTGCATCGATTCGAACTTACGTACCTAATTGTCGAACCTTTATGTCAAATTCGGTAACCTGCATGGAATTTCGAACTAAACTTTAATCCATGGCGGGAGATTGTTCTTTTTCTGTCAGTCTCAACCGAGTAGAAGTGTAAAAATGTATCTCATTCTTAGTTATCGTCGTAACTGATTTTTAATCAACGTTCCTATCTGTTACGCCATGAACCTAATCTTGTTTAGATGTGTTTTATTGTTACTTCTATCTATATATTTTTTTAGTAATGGTATTTAATTTAGTATTTGTAATTATTGATTCCAATATTGTATTTAATACTAGTTTTACTTAATTCTAAGTAATAGTTCCATGGGGGTTGAAGGTTCAATCCTCACTACGGACGATAATTAGTAAATATAACATAAAATGAAAACTTTATGGCTGACTAGGGTTAGGGTTAATGGCTAGATCGCATATTGAAATGTAAACAACTCGGTAGGTCACACAGTTCGATAGATCGAATATTGGAAGAGAACCAAATGAAGGGTTCAGTTCGAAATTCCGTACAGATTCCCGAGTTCGGCATAAATATTTCCAGTTGTGCGTTTACTTGCTTACCACCGCAGTGAGATGTGGTACAAGGCCAGAAGGTGGGTAAAAATAGCTCCTCCTCTGGTCGGGTACTAGAAATAGTCGATAACAAATCTGTCTGCATTCCCAGGTAGAGGTGTCTTATGCGACGGGCTATAAACCAACACCCTCTACCAAAGGAGATGGTAATGCCTGACAGGGTGTACCTCTTAGGACAGAGCCAGATTATACCTCAACCGGACAAAGAAAGGTCTAGTGGTTCAGGTCGGTTCCTAGGTTGTCAGAATGATTGTTACGGACCGGCTGGTCGTAAAAAGTAGCCAAAACCAAGTGAAGGAGGGTAACAGTCTGAAAGTTCAATAACAAAATAATCGGGAAAGCTTACAAACAAATCATGAAATAACGAAATCAACAAAGTTCAGATTTTCTTTTCAATCTAGAAAATGAGTCGATGAATAACGTTCTGTTATAAGACACTAAACGTAAGTATTTTTTCTTTCTTCTTCTTCATCATAAATGAAAGAAAAGATAACAAAAAAAGAGAAAAATAAAATAACTTTGGTATAAGAGATGGGGGTGCAGGGGCGTGTCCTGGGTCCCATCTTCCCCCTAAACTGACCACGCGCGTGTCTCCCTTTCCAGTCTTCCCTTTTTTTTATTTATTTTTGTTTTGTTTTGTTTATCTTACCATTGACAAATCCGATAGCTGTACGCCCCGCCTCTTAAAAACGAAAACTGCCAATAAAAGGGAGGCGTAAAAGCTCCGACTGGTGGAATTATCTCTCATCAACAGTTCGACTAACACACGGAAAACTTTTTACAAACCCTCGATAAGAAAACTTTTCAAAAAACTGTACGAGAAGGACAGAAAAACAAGCAACAGTCAAACTTGACCATTTGTGGTCTTAAAACAAACTTAAAATCATCGCCATTTTTTTTTTCAAATTCGTTGCACTTTCAAAGAATTCAAACAAATTCTTAAACACAATTTTATTTATTTATCTGTTTATTTAATTATCTATTTCCATATATCTGTAGTGGACGTTTATTTACTAAAAAAAAAAGGGCGAACTTGTCTAACAAACGCTCACTGGCGCATCCACAAAAATATATTCACTGTTTGAACAATGGCTGCTGCAACTTCCGAATTTGGTAAGTAATTAAAGTTTTGCACTTTCTTTTATTCTTATTTTCTTATTTTGTCTTTTATTTATTTATGTTACAATGGGCACATTATCATTGCTTTTTTAGCTATACCATTTAGGGGTGCCACTGAAACCGTACCACACGCCCTAAAGAAGGAAGAAACATTAAAATTTAAAACTAATACTATATTTATTGCTTATACCCATCTTGATACGGGTATTCTGCGAGCATATATATATATATATATATATATATATATATATATATATATAATATATATAAATGATAAAGCTCTAGAAATTTATAAAGCTCTATTTTGATATTGAGCACTTTTTATAAACCCGGTTGAAATTCTCTGGATTACCACCCTGTGGATATTTTTTACCTGGATTATTACCATTATTATATATATATATAAATATATATATATATATATATATATATATATATATATATATATATATATGAGGTTTATGTAGTTTGCTTGAAGCATTGTTTATTAGTATATAGAAATGTGATACTTAGAAGGCACACCTGTGCATTGTATTGACTTCTAAGTATGACACACACACACACATATATATATATATATATATATATATATATATATATATATATATATATATATATATGAAAGAGAGAGGGAGAGAGAGTGATAGGTTTGATATGCCACTATGCTCTTACAGATATTCTCATGATGATAAGTGGGTGGTGGTTGAAGCATAAAACAATTTCGTTGTTTTTATTATTTTTAATTTAATATTTCAAACGCCCTGTGTTCTTCACCGGGAATGAAATAATGTAGGGGGCGAAAAAGAACAGAAATGAAGCTGCCCATGTGCGGTACCTAGTATTTCTCTCTCTCTCTCTCTCTCTCTCTCTCTCTGTCTGTCTGTCTGTCTTTCCCTCTCTCTCTCTCTCTCTCTCTCTATATATATATATATATATATATATATATATATATATAGTACATGTATTGTATTAGTTTCTGCAGATGTAAATCCGTTGAAAACTCAAGCGTTTATGAAAAGTGCTCAACAACAAGCATCTCACTTCTCTGTCTTCTTTGGTCTGAAGAGGTTGCCTCTTTGTGAAGCGTACAACCGAAACATGTATGCACATATGTAACCAATAATGTTTGTATAAATAAAAATTTATACTATATATATATATATATACTAGACGTGCCAGTAACCAATTGGGTGACAATTATTACCTCTATTTATTTTACTTTGATTTCATTTCAAAGTTTATAAACTTTTGTTTTGTTATCATTTTATTATTTTCATATTTTTGTAAAGAGACTCATTTTGCTATTTAATTTATATACGTGTTTGTGGTATGTACAGTCTCACGTGTATAAATTAGATAACAACTCTGAAAAAAGAGAGTCACTCTTTCTCTAGATCCTCACAGTGAAATTAAAAATATAGAGTTAGAGAGGGCGAGAGAAATACATAGATAGTTGAGTAAGAGATGCGTGACATTCTAAGTTAATAACAAATTACGGCTAATTAAAACAATTAAAGCAGATATTTAAACATAACTCAATCCCAGAACTAAAGTATATGTATATATTGGCATGTATTTTCTGTGATTAAAGTACATAGAATAAAAGCCTTAGCAAAATAAACAAGAATTGGCTAAGCTTTAATATAAGTTTAATGAATAGATGCGAAAGTTTCTTTCATTTATCATTCCTATATTACCATCAAATCGGATGATTGTTATTTCAGTCAATAATACGACAGTCTTTTGAAATATTCTATATATACTAATGACGCAAACCCCAAATACAACTCTTTAGAAGTCTTATTCGCACAACTATTTTGAACAGTTACTAATAAATTAATGTTTGATTTTATACATTTGTAATTTTATTGTCCTATTTTCTTATATATATATATACAATACTTTTTCCAATGCAAACAGTAATGAAAAAAAGATAAATAAATAAATATGTATCAAAATTACCAAAATGTTAATATCTAAATAAATGTTAAAGTACATTTATTTATATGAATAAATGTTAATGTTCATCTATTTAGATGAATAAATGTTTACATTTATTCAATTATTAGAATAAATGTTAATGTTTATCTATTTATATGAATTAATGTTAATGTTTATTTATAGGAATAAATGTTTATGTTTATCTATTTTTAATGAATACATTTTAATGTTTATTGATATGAATAAATGTGTATGTTTATTTATTGATATGAATAAATGTTTATGTTCATTTATTTATATGAATTAATGTTAATGTTCATTTATTTATATGAATAAATGTTAATGTGTATCTATTTATATCAATAAATGTTAATGTTTATTTATTTATAGAATTAATGTTAATGTTTATTTATATGAATAAATGTTAATGTTTATCTATTTATATTAATACATATTAACGTTTATTTACATAAATGCATGTTAATGTTTATCTATTTATATGAATAAATGTTGATGTTTATTTATTTATATAAATAAATATCATGTTTATCTATTTATATGAATAAATGTTAATGTTTATTCATTTAGATGCATAAATGTTTATGTATATCTATTTATATGAATAAATATTAATGTTTATTCATATAAATGAATGTTAATTTTTATCTATTTATATGAATTAATGTTAATGCTTATCTAATTATATGAATAAATGTTAATGTTCATCCATTTATAGAATGAATGTTAATGTTTATTTATATGAATAAATGTTCATGCTTATCTATTTTTAATGAATGGATGTTAACATTTTTTTTATTTCTATGAATAAATGTTGATTTTTATCTATCTGGATGAATTTATTTTAATGTTTATCTATTTATATGAAGAAATGCCAATTTCTGTCTTTTTATACAAATAAAAGTTAATGTTTATTTATTCATATGAATTAATACAAACGTTTTTGTCTCGTGTTTTCAGCAAACTTATAAAATGTTTATCATTTAATAATTCTGTTTCTAAATATATCAAGTAGCAGACTTTGCAAATGTTTATCTAAATGTATCTATATATATATATATATATATATATATATATATATATATATATATATATATATATATATATTAGGGAGTAAATATGAAATAAAAATTACAGACAAAATGTAAAAATGATTAAGGAAAAGTGGACAAACAGAGTACTATTCAGTGAAAATAAAAACACAAATGCATCATTAAAGTTGAATCAAGATATTCCGTATGAATGAATATGGTCGTAACCCGCGACCGAAATATATATATATATATTATATATATATATATATATATATATATATATATATATATATATATATATATATATATATATATATATATATATATATATTATATATATATATATATATATATATATATATATATATATATATATATATATATTAGTATATGTTTTTATTTATACAAACATTATTGATTACATACATGCATACATGTTTCAGCTGCGATCTCTTTCGAGAGCCTGCTTCCTAAGACCGTAAGAGCCAGTTTCCTCAGACCTTTTTATTTCTAAAGATCTGTTGAAGCTGGCTCTCAAGAGAGATCGTAACTGAAACATGTATGCACATATGTAACCAATAATGTTTGTATAAATAAAAATGTATACTAAAAAACAGCTCGACTTGTTATTGAGCATTTTTTATAAACATTTATTTGATTAACATATAGGAAACAAAAATAATACATGTACCATATATATATATATATATATATATATATATATATATATATATATATATATATATATATGAAGCAATCCAACAAAAGATATAAGCGTCAACTAATATCTTATAATTAGTGAAACATCCGGATAAAAACTGAAGCTCAATATACTGGATAGAGCATTAATATTATAATATAAAATGAAGTAATAAAATAAGGTGTCAATCAAATTTTATTAGAATTCAAAGTCCAAGCAAAGTATCCTTAAGTCCTTAGCTCATGAGTTTTCAAAGATAATTCTTCTCTTCAGAGGACCATTACCGCAGTTATACTACTACAGGTAATAAAATTACGCTTTGAAAATATATAAAATTATATACACAAATACATAAAAATACATAACATCAAACATATCAACCCAAAAACATACTTTTTGTTGAATCCATACAGTCCATCCAAGTCATTTGGGTTGATATGTTTGATAAGGACTTAAGGATACTTTGCTTGAACTTTGAATTCTAATAAAATTTGATTGACACCTTATTTTATTACTTCATTTTATATTATAATATATATATATATATATATATATATATATATATATATATATATATATATATATATATATAATTATATTAGATTGATGTCACGCAATCGATAATGTATAAGTATTTAAAAAAATTGCAACAACCAGTATCACAATTAAAACTTGCTGTATATTTCTCAAAGATTTCTGTGCAAATTTATATTTTAGATGCTTTTATTTTTAATTTTGGCCATTTTGGTATAGGAATTTATTGAAGAACTTTGGGAAAAATTGATTATTTAACAGTTTTTCGTGTCCATGTGATTTTAATAAAGCGCTAAGAATGAAAATATCCAAAGGTTCAGAGAGTTTTGTTTTAATTTGTTGTTTAACTAAAAAGAAACTTTCATACTAAGCAACATATTCTCAGATAAGTAAAAACCAAATATAATCCTTAATTTAACCAGAGTATAAAGAAAATTGCTCCTCTACCAAACTACGCCATTATTAGGACGCATTTCTAAAGATTCGCTCACATGCATTGGCTAATGGCAAAAGAATCTACAAGTTAGAAGATCATCAGCAAACAATTATGTCTATCTACATAATAATACGTTGAAGCATTTCGTGTTCGTTCGTACGTTATCACTTTTCGCACACATTAAAAAATGAGATCATCCGATCAGCAAAGATGGTGATTGATGATTAATCTGATATCGCTAAGGTAACAAAAATTCTGATTTTACCCATTTTAAAATGAATTGTTCCAAACTCGAATTCTATCATCCCGTCGACTAAAACGGTAAGATTTTAAATAAATACATTTAAAAAATTATCAACAAAAATTCAAAAAGAAGAGCTTGACCAATATTCATTGGTGATGAAGCTAAGGTTAAAAAAATCGACTTTACCCATTTTAAAATGAATTGTTCCGAAATCAATTTATGTCAACCCATCGACTAAAAAAGTACAATTGCAATTAAATACATGGCAAAAAATGACATTTTTTTATGGATTCGACGAATATTTTTCTAACAATTATTTATTATTATTAAGAAGAAAGATGATATTTAGTTTTTTAAAAAGAATTAGATTGTTACAATTTTAAATAAAAAAGAAAGAAAAAACACATATTCGTTTTATTTATTTAAAGCATATCTAACTAACAAGGACAATTATTTTTACGGAAGAAGAAAGAGTCATTTATTTCTTAATAGTATTGACCCTGACAGACATTTATTATTTCAAAAGGAATATTATTTTAGCAGTAATTTTTTTGAAATATTTTATTAAACTGTTGTCTACATCTTTTTTTTTTCAATTTTCTTATCCTTTGTTTTTTTGCTGGGGATGGGGCATCTTACCGGATGTCAGACATTCACCCAATATTTAAGA
>OY744519.1:3600000-3790000 GCA_963556195.1 Sepiola atlantica
TTACTTGTTATATTCACAGCATTGTGACGCAACCGAAACTCCGCAAAATTACTGAACCCTCATTCTCCATCAATTCGCTGTTTTGATATCTCATTGTAATACAGCTTCCTATTCCAGTAGCTTCTTTCCACGAACTGCAGGCTTATGGAACTCTCTTCCTTCTGACTGTTTTCCTCCTACATATAGCCTTGGTCTTTTCAAGAGTAAGGCCAATATGCATCTCCTGTCTTTGCGATAATCATATTTCGTTCTTGTTAGCTTCTTACATCAAGTGGTTTCATGCCTTGTCTGGAGCGATTTCCATAAAAAAAATTATATGACATCAATATTCGCAATCGTCCCATACAAAACAGTGTTTTCGACTGTTTCACTATTATATGAAAGAAAAATATAAGTATTACTTGTTCCCCCAAAAAAACAATGAAACATTCTACAAAAAAAACAATGAAACATTCTCCAAAAAAACAATTAAGTTTTCTCAAAAAACCATATTAACGCTTCCTTCCAAAACAATTAATATTTTTGTCAGAAAAAAAAACAATTTACTCTTCCACAAAAACAAGTAGCTCTTCACCAAACGAATTAAGACCCCTAAAAAGAATACCCCCCCCCCAATAGACAATTAACTCGCGCCACCCCAACAAAAAATCCTAATCCCAAAGTACAAATAACCCTTCTCAAAGTATCATAGTAACGCTTCAGCCAAAACCCATTAACCCTTCCTAAAAATAAAACAATTAAACCTTCCACAAAGACAATTAACTCTTCCCAATAAACAATTAGCCCTTCTCTCAAAACAATTAATCAATCTTCCTAAAACAATTACCCTTCGGCCTAAAAAAAAATTAAACACTTCGTCGAGAGTAAATTTACACTTCCCCTTAAAAAGCAAGTGACCCTTCGCCCTAAAAATTAACTATTGACCCTTTCCTCAAAAACAGTTAACCCTTCCCAAAAGACAATGCATCCTTCCCCAAAAGACTAACACTTCCCCCAAAAAAAACAATTAGCCCTTCCAATGAAAAGACAATTAATACTCGCCTCCAGACAAAAAATTAACCCTTTCCCACAAAAGCAATTAACCCTTATTGAAAAGTTCAATTACCCCTTCATCAAAAAGAATTAATAATTCTTCTAAACCAGTTAATATTTTCTCGAATAAATCAATTAAACATTCCCCGCAGTTATCCTAATTTCTTTTCTTTGTTGTTCTCCACAGCCTTCATGACGTCTGTTCCTCACAGCTCGTCCCCCTGCATGACCTATGACATCAACAAACACCGGATGAACGCTCACCCCCTTCTACATAAAAAGTCAGAGACATTAAGGGGGCATATATCAAAGAAACCAAGACACAGGTAAGCAGATGTGACATTGGCAATCAGTGTGTCCATATGACGCATTGTTACTTGAAGATGATACGTGTGCCACCGCTGAATTAGCCATACTACCATATATATATATATATATATATATATATATATAGTAGAGAATGGTAGTTTGCTTGAAGCATTGCTGGGTATAGTAGTAGTAAGTTTTTGAAAGGCTGTGGGCAATGCAAGTTCCGGGTAAGATGCAAGTTGTAAGGAACAAAAACAATAACAATAAATCGAATACGAAATATGACTTACTATTTATTTTTCCATTTTTTTTTTAAATCTTACATAACAGCAAGAGTGTTTTTAGCTGTTCGTGTGATGTCCGGGTGATTACAAATCACTATTTTATATTTCGGGAAAAGACATCCCTTTGTCAAAAATAATTAAACCAGAAGTTTTTTCTTCTCCGACTGTGTAGAGAATACTACAAAACAAAATAAGAATTACAACAACCGGCAATACATAATGTGGTGTCTACTATTTGGGGAGCTTTTTCTTAAAAAGGGAGTTTCTGCGGGATCGTTATTAATTTGCCTCGTTATGTGTCCATCTCGAAAGGGAGCGAGTCAGCCCTGGAAATAAAGCTAGCACGACCGCATGCATTACAAACGGACATTTGTGTCGCCTTCCCTTTTGATGGAATAGATCTGGAATGCCAATACCATCAGTGGCTTGGAATGGTAACTTGGGAACAGAATTTTGACTGTTTGGTCTTTATTTGGGGGGGGGGCATTCTTTTCATAGTTGTGCCGCTTGTCGAGAAGGTGTATTCTCGCTCATTATTACTGTTTCATTGGAGTGCATTTGGGACTAATTTTTTTTTTTTTGCTGTTTTTGCTGGTTTGGGACGAATTTTTGGCCGTTTCGACTGTTTCACTATTATATGAAAGAAAAATATAAGTATTACTTGTTCCCCCAAAAAAACAATGAAACATTCTACAAAAAAAACAATGAAACATTCTCCAAAAAAACAATTAAGTTTTCTCAAAAAACCATATTAACGCTTCCTTCCAAAACAATTAATATTTTTGTCAGAAAAAAAAACAATTTACTCTTCCACAAAAACAAGTAGCTCTTCACCAAACGAATTAAGACCCCTAAAAAGAATACCCCCCCCCAATAGACAATTAACTCGCGCCACCCCAACAAAAAATCCTAATCCCAAAGTACAAATAATGTTGTGAAAACCGTGCGAGATATTCTTCTAAGACATTCTCTATCTTTTCCTTTTTATCTTTTTCTTTTTCTTTTTTTATTTTATTTTTTTCTTCCCTTCTTAAGTGACCTAAATTAAAGCAACACCACATTATGTATTGCCGGTTGTTGTAATTCTTATTCAAGATACTTAATTTCCCTGATGATCTGCCAAACAAGTACCTGCTCGGTAGCGAAACACGTGTAGGTAAAAAAACTCTTTAATTTGAAAAATTATGAATAAATACATTTTGAATGAAAAAATCTTTTTGTGGTGTTGATCGGGCTCCCGAACGGAATGCTTTGGTAAGCCTTAAAAAAATAACATATAAATGCTCTTTACCCTTTACCGAGCTTATTTTTATTGGCCTAATCCCGATCTTCACTGAATAATCTTTTTCTAAGTGAAAAATCCAAATATATATATATATATATATATATATATATATATATATATATATATATATATATATATATATATATATCGAAAGTACTTGTAAATATACACTGGAACATAGCATTAGGTCGCTGGATCACAAGTGGGATAAAAAAAATAATAAACTGTTTATATATATACTTTTCAGTTATATTTCAATGACTATATCTATATATATTTTTTTATTATTATTATTATTATTATTAACTGTCCGAACCACGTGACTTTCCAAATTTTAATTTTAAATTTCTTCTCTTTTTTCTTCATTTCATTCTTTCCAAATATGATCTAATAACCTTAGATCATATTCTAACTTACCCTGATGAGATCTCAGTTTATAATAGCTGTTGATCGATAACATCGACATGCCAGTGTCGCAGATTTGGTACATGTCTGTGTGAATAAAAATAATCATATATATATATATATATATATATATATATATATATAGCCTGACATTTCCCTACGGGGATGAAACGCGGAAGCCTATATATATATATATATATATATATATATATATATATATATATATATATTAATCAAGTTTTAATATGTTAATAAAATGAACCTAACCCAATATTTTTACAAAAGTGCTCAATACAAGTAGAGCTTTATAAATAGATAAACTGTATATAAACCTTAAATCAGCCAACACTAATTCACCAGTTGTACTGTACCAAGCGCACATCATTCAGGGCTGCCTCAACAGTAACTAAATTGTCCAAACGATATTTAAAGTATAGATATTAAGACTATCAAATTTAGACATATGTTTCTTGTTTTGCTTAATCGATATTTTCCTCGGAATAACTCTCTATATAAAATATTTGATAAAAAAATACTGTTAAACTTCGCTACACTGTACAGATAAATTAGAAAAACATGATTAAGAGCCATAATAGACAGATCTTAAATCGTACTACTACTAGTAGTAGTATAATAATAATATAATAATATAATAATAATAATAATAATATAATTATAATATAATAATAATATAATAATATAATAATATAATAATATAATAATAATAATATAATAATATAATAATAATAATAATATAATAATAATATAATAATAATATAATAATAATATAATATAATAATGTAATAATAATATAATAATATGATAAAGATAATAATAATAATAATAATAATAATATAATAATAATAATAATAATAATAATAATAATAATAATAATAATAATAATAATAATAATAATAATAATACCATGCATAATGGCAATAATAAATGTAACTGTAGAGATAAAAGTAAATGTCCTCTACCATAAATATTATGAACAGAAGATAATCCAAGTCTACAAACATTTTACATATGTTGGAACAAGCACTGATTTTATACCAAGATACAGGAACCATAAATGATCTTTTAATAATACATCATTATCCAAATACATATGGTCTTTCAAGAAAAACAATAAAGTGCCTGTACTGAAATGGAGTGTCTAAAGAAAGCTTCAATTCTTACACTACACAACCCCACCTGTTGTTTTGTCTTAATGAAATATTTGCTATTATTACGTTCCCTGATAGATAAACTACTGAATCAAAGAGATGAAATAGGTATTAGCTATAAACACTTCAAACAGTTCACCCTAGATAAAGATAGTTACAACCCAGTGAATTTACTATACATTCCATGAGGAAACTTAATAAACCTAATCTAATAATTAAAACTTTCCCGACTAACTATACAACTTAAATCCTTAACAAATTTTAATTAAATTAAGTATTAAAATAACTAAATAATTGATAACTTTAAATACAAAAACACAGTAAATGGTGTGGTTGTAAAATATTGTGAGTCAATTAGACAATATTATATTTATTTGTTAAACAAATAGACAAATAAATACAATGCCCATGGTAAATTGCTATTAATTAATAATGTATTTAACTACCTCCCTTCCACGATTATTACACTGATAAGAATGAATTAAAAATGGTTTAACTAAGTGTTTTATGTCTGCGTTGATGTGCTCTTTCATGCGTTGAATTGCTATATCTAGTTTGTAATTGTTTTTAATATTAACTTTGACAACTATTTCTCTGTTTGTGATATTTGAAATATATTTTTACAAAATCTTGTTTTTATAGTATTTGTTTGTGCGGGTCAAAATTATTTGTAATATTAACTTTGACAACTATTTATTTACTTCTGAAAGAAAGGGGCTGAAATGAACGGAAGAGATCTTCATCCATTAGATTTCGAAGGCTTTGAATTATTTTGCAGTTATTAAAGACCCCAAATAAGTATTATGAACTCATCCTGCAAAGAGCGTTTCAGTTAATCTATATATAAAGTTGTACTTCCGGTTTGTTTGTTTGTTTGTTTGTTTGTTTGTTTGTTTGTTTGTTTGTTTGTTCACGGTTTTGGAGATAGACCCCCGTAACTATATATATTTTAAAACTGTGCAGTCCAGGATAAAAGAATAAGTATATTTTATGAAGTGGGTTACAATATACCGTGGAGTCTGTGTTCATGCTTGACACTCATACAAAAGAAAATACGTCTTTGTTTTATTTATAACTTTGAAATTATAAAAATCAAAAAAATAATATTATGAGTGTTAATAAGGTGTTCAGTGCTTGGATCAGGAGTACACATCATTTTCTTGTTGATTCTCGTGAAACGCCGGGTATGCCTCGAGGAGGTTAAAGACTATGAATTTACCGAAATTTATTTTAATTACTGTCACTGAATACATTCTTTAGCCCCACTTCAACAATTAAATTTATAAACTATAGAAAGTAAGAATAAACACAGTGATGTAGTGTCATTGGCGTAAAAAGACGTCGGGTTCTTCTTTCAATACCAGGCAACCCCGGATCCTCTTGCTGGTATACTTATTAAATCCGTGCTCTTTTTTTTTAACATGTACATTCCTCGGACCGCTTGCGTTTGGAAACCCCTCCTTGTTGCCTGTTCCCCGACTGTAGAAACATGCAGAAATTTAAATGTAATGTGAACAAACATCTTGCTGCCCAACTCCCCACTTAGGATGTCCCCTATAAATTTAAATATAATGTGAACAAACATCTTGCTGTCCAACTCCCCACTTAGGATGTCCCCTATAAATTTAAATGTAATGTGAACAAACATCTTGCTGCCCAACTCCCCACTTAGGATGTCCCCTATTAATTTAAATGTAATGTGAACAAACATATTGCTGCCCAACTCCCCACTTAGGAGGTCCCCCTATAAATTTAAATGTAATGTGAACAAACATCTTGCTGTCGATCTCCCCACTTAGGACGTCCCCCTATAAATTTAAATGTAATGTGAACAAACATCTTGCTGCCCAACTCCCCACTTAGGATGTCCCCTATAAATTTAAATGTAATGTGAACAAACATATTGCTGCCCAACTCCCCACTTAGGATGTCCCCTATAAATTTAAATGTAATGTGAACAAACATCTTGCTGTCCAACTCCCCACTTAGGACGTCCCCCTATAAATTTAAATGTAATGTGAACAAACATCTTGCTGCCCAACTCCCCACTTAGGATGTCCCCTATAAATTTAAATGTAATGTGAACAAACATATTGCTGCCCAACTCCTCACTTCGGATGTCCCCTATAAATTTAAATGTAATGTGAACAAACATATTGCTGCCCAACTCCCCACTTAGGATGTCCCCTATAAATTTAAATGTAATGTGAACAAACATCTTGCTGCCCAACTCCCCACTTAGGATGTCCCCTATAAATTTAAATGTAATGTGAACAAACATCTTGCTGCCGAACTCCCCACTTAGGAGGTGCCCCTATAAATTTAAATGTAATGTGAACAAACATCTTGCTGTCCAACTCCCCACTTAAGACGTCCCCCTATAAATTTAAATTTAATCTGAACAAACATCTTGCTGCCCAACTCCCCACTTCGGATGTCCCCTATAAATTTAAATGTAATGTGAACAAACATATTGCTGCCCAACACTTCACTTAGGATGTCCCCTATAAATTTAAATGTAATGTGAACAAACATCTTGCTGTCCAACTCCCCACTTAGGACGTCCCCCTATAAATTTAAATTTAATCTGAACAAACATCTTGCTGCCCAACTCCCCACTTCGGTGTCCCCTATACATTTAAATGTAATGTGAACAAACATATTGCTGCCCAACTCTTCTCTTAGGATGTCCCCTATAAATTTAAATGTAATGTGAACCAACATCTTGCTGCCCAACTCCCCACTTAAGATGTCCCCTATAAATTTAAATGTAATGTGAACAAACATCTTGCTGCCCAACTCCCCACTTCGGATGTCCCTCTATAAATTTAAGTGTAATGTGAACAAACATCTTGCTGCCAAACTCCCCACTTCGGATGTCCCTCTATAAATTTAAATGTAATGTGAACAAACATCTTGCTGCCCAACTCCTCACTTCGGATGTCCCTCTATAAATTTAAATGTAATGTGAACAAACATCTTGCTGTCCAACTCCCCACTTAGGATGTCCCCAATAAATTTAAATGTAATGTGAACAAACATATTGCTGCCCAACTCCCAACTTAGGATGTCCCCTATAAATTTAAATGTAATGTGAACAAACATCTTGCTGCCCAACTCCCCACTTAGGATGTCCCCTATAAATTTAAATGTAATGTGAACAAACATATTGCTGCCCAACTCCCTACTTAGGACGTCCCCCTATAAATTTAAATGTAATGTGAACAAACATCTTGCTGTCCAACTCCCCACTTAGGACGTCCCCCTATGAATTTAAATGTAATGTGAACAAACATCTTGCTGCCCAACTCCCCACTTCAGATGTCCCCTATAAATTTAAATGTAATGTGAACAAACATATTGCTGCCCAACTCTTCACTTAGGATGTCCCCTATAAATTTAAATGTAATGTGAACAAACATCTTGCTGCCCAACTCCCCACTTAGGATGTCCCCTATAAATTTAAATGTAATGTGAACAAACATATTGCTGCCCAACTCCCCACTTAGGATGTCCCCTATAAATTTAAATGTAATGTGAACAAACATCTTGCTGTCCAACTCCCCACTTAGGACGTCCCCCTATAAATTTAAATTTAATCTGAACAAACATCTTGCTGCCCAACTCCCCACTTCGGATGTCCTTTATAAATTTAAATGTAATGTGAACAAACATATTGCTGCCCAACTCTTCACTTAGGATGTCCCCTATAAATTTAAATGTAATGTGAACCAACATCTTGCTGCCCAACTCCCCACTTAGGATGTCCCCTATAAATTTAAATATAATGTGAACAAACATCTTGCTGTCCAACTCCCCACTTAGGATGTCCCCTATAAATTTAAATGTAATGTGAACAAACATCTTGCTGCCCAACTCCCCACTTAGGATGTCCCCTATAAATTTAAATGTAATGTGAACAAACATATTGCTGCCCAACTCCCCACTTAGGATGTCTCCTATAAATTTAAATGTAATGTGAACAAACATCTTGCTGTCCAACTCCCCACTTAGGACGTCCCCCTATAAATTTAAATGTAATGTGAACAAACATCTTGCTGTCCAACTCCCCACTTAAGACGTCCCCCTATAAATTTAAATGTAATGTGAACAAACATCTTGCTGCCCAACTCCCCACTTAGGATGTCCCCTATAAATTTAAATGTAATGTGAACAAACATATTGCTGCCCAACTCCCCACTTAGGATGTTCCCTATAAATTTAAATGTAATGTGAACAAACATCTTGCTGTCCAACTCCCCACTTAGGACGTCCCCCTATAAATTTAAATGTAATGTGAACAAACATCTTGCTGCCCAACTCCCCACTTCGGATGTCCCCTATAAATTTAAATGTAATGTGAACAAACATATTGCTGCCCAACACTTCACTTAGGATGTCCCCTATAAATTTAAATGTAATGTGAACCAACATCTTGCTGCCCAACTCCCCACTTAGGATGTCCCCTATAAATTAAAATGTAATGTGAACAAACATATTGCTGCCCAACTCCCCACTTCGGATGTCCCTCTATAAATTTAAATGTAATGTGAACAAACATCTTGCTGCCCAACTCCCCACTTCGGATGTCCCTCTATAAATTTAAATGTAATGTGAACAAACATTTTGCTGCCCAACTCCTCACTTCGGATGTCCCTCTATAAATTTAAATGTAATGTGAACAAACATCTTGCTGTCCAACGCCCCACTTCGGATGTCCCCCTATAAATTTAAATGTAATGTGAACAAACATCTTGCTGCCCAACTCCCCACTTCGGATGTCCCTCTATAAATTTAAGTGTAATGTGAACAAACATCTTGCTGCCAAACTCCCCACTTCGGATGTCCCTCTATAAATTTAAATGTAATGTGAACAAACATCTTGCTGCCCAACTCCTCACTTCGGATGTCCCCAATAAATTTAAATGTAATGTGAACAAACATATTGCTGCCCAACTCCCCACTTAGGATGTCCCCTATAAATTTAAATGTAATGTGAACAAACATATTGCTGCCCAACTCCCCACTTAGGATGTCCCCTATAAATTTAAATGTAATGTGAACAAACATCTTGCTGCCCAACTCCCCACTTAGGATGTCCCCTATAAATTTAAATGTAATGTGAACAAACATATTGCTGCCCAACTCCCCACTTAGGATGTCCCCTATAAATTTAAATGTAATGTGAACAAACATCTTGCTGTCCAACTCCCCACTTAGGACGTTCCTCCTATAAATTTAAATTTAATCTGAACAAACATCTTGCTGCCCAACTCCCCACTTCGGATGTCCCCTATAAATTTAAATGTAATGTGAACAAACATATTGCTGCCCAACTCTTCACTTAGGATGTCCCCTATAAATTTAAATGTAATGTGAACCAACATCTTGCTGCCCAACTCCTCACTTAGGATGTCCCCTATAAATTTAAATGTAATGTGAACAAACATCTTGCTGCCCAACTCCCCACTTAGGATGTCCCCTATAAATTTTAATGTAATGTGAACAAACATCTTGCTGCCCAACTCCCCACTTAGGATGTCCCCAATAAATTTAAATGTAATGTGAACAAACATATTGCTGCCCAACTCCCCACTTAGGATGTCCCCTATAAATTTAAATGTAATGTGAACAAACATCTTGCTGCCCAACTCCCCACTTAGGATGTCCCCTATGAATTTAAATGTAATGTGAACAAACATATTGCTGCCCAACTCCCCACTTAGGAGGTCCCCCTATAAATTTAAATGTAATGTGAAATAACATCTTGCTGTCCAACTCCCCACTTAGGACGTCCCCCTATAAATTTAAATGTAATGTGAACCAACATCTTGCTGCCCAACTCCCCACTTAGGATGTCCCCTATAAATTTAAATGTAATGTGAACAAACATCTTGCTGCCCAACTCCCCACTTCGGATGTCCCCTATAAATTTAAATGTAATGTGAACAAACATATTGCTGCCCAACTCCCCACTTAGGATGTCCCCTATAAATTTAAATGTAATGTGAACAAACATCTTGCTGTCCAACTCCCCACTTAGGACGTCCCCCTATAAATTTAAATGTAATGTGAACAAACATCTTGCTGCCTAACTCCCCACTTAGGACGTCCCCCTATAAATTTAAATGTAATGTGAACAAACATCTTGCTGCCCAACTCCCCACTTAGGATGTCCCCTATAAATTTAAATGTAATGTGAACAAACATCTTGCTGCCCAACTCTTCACTTAGGATGTCCCCTATAAATTTAAATGTAATGTGAACAAACATCTTGCTGTCCAACTCCCCACTTAGGACGTCCCCCTATAAATTTAAATGTAATGTGAACAAACATCTTGCTGCCCAACTCCCCACTTAGGAGGTCCCCCTATAAATTTAAATGTAATGTAAACAAACATATTGCTGCCCAACTCCCCACTTAGGATGTCCCCTATAAATTTAAATGTAATGTGAACAAACATATTGCTGCCCAACTCCCCACTTAGGATGTCCCCTATAAATTTAAATGTAATGTGAACAAACATATTGCTGTCTAACTCCCCACTTAGGATGTCCCCTATAAATTTAAATTTAATCTGAACAAACATCTTGCTGCCCAACTCCCCACTTCGGATGTCCCCTATAAATTTAAATGTAATGTGAACAAACATCTTGCTGCCCAACTCCCCACTTAGGATGTCCCCTATAAATTTAAATGTAATGTGAACAAACATCTTGCTGCCCAACTCCCCACTTAGGAGGTCCCCCTATAAATTTTAATGTAATGTGAACAAACATCTTGCTGTCCAACTCCCCACTTAGGACGTCCCCCTATAAATTTAAATGTAATGTGAACAAACATCTTGCTGTCCAACTCCCCACTTAGGACGTCCCCCTATAAATTTAAATGTAATGTGAACAAACATCTTGCTGTCCAACTCCCCACTTAGGACGTCCCCCTATAAATTTAAATGTAATGTGAACAAACATCTTGCTGCCCAACTCCCCACTTAGGATGTCCCCTATAAATTTAAATGTAATGTGAACAAACATCTTGCTGTCCAACTCCCCACTTAGGACGTCCCCCTATAAATTTAAATTTAATCTGAACAAACATCTTGCTGCCCAACTCCCCACTTCGGATGTCCCCTATAAATTTAAATGTAATGTGAACAAATATATTGCTGCCCAACTCTTCACTTAGGATGTCCCCTATAAATTTAAATGTAATGTGAACCAACATCTTGCTGCCCAACTCCCCACTTAGGATGTCCCCTATAAATTTAAATTTAATCTGAACAAACATCTTGCTGCCCAACTCCCCACTTCGGATGTCCCTCTATAAATTTAAGTGTAATGTGAACAAACATCTTGCTGCCAAACTCCCCACTTCGGATGTCCCTCTATAAATTTAAATGTAATGTGAACAAACATCTTGCTGCCCAACTCCTCACTTCGGATGTCCCTCTATAAATTTAAATGTAATGTGAACAAACATCTTGCTGTCCAACTCCCCACTTAGGATGTCCCCAATAAATTTAAATGTAATGTGAACAAACATATTGCTGCCCAACTCCCCACTTAGGATGTCACCTATAAATTTAAATGTAATGTGAACAAACATCTTGCTGCCTAACTCCCCACTTAGGATGTCCCCTATAAATTTAAATGTAATGTGAACAAACATATTGCTGCCCAACTCCCTACTTAGGACGTCCCCCTATAAATTTAAATGTAATGTGAACAAACATCTTGCTGTCCAACTCCCCACTTAGGACGTCCCCCTATAAATTTAAATGTAATGTGAACAAACATCTTGCTGCCCAACTCCCCACTTCGGATGTCCCCTATAAATTTAAATGTAATGTGAACAAACATATTGCTGCCCAACTCTTCACTTAGGATGTCCCCTATAAATTTAAATGTAATGTGAACAAACATCTTGCTGCCCAACTCCCCACTTAGGATGTCCCCTATAAATTTAAATGTAATGTGAACAAACATATTGCTGCCCAACTCCCCACTTAGGATGTCCCCTATAAATTTAAATGTAATGTGAACAAACATCTTGCTGTCCAACTCCCCACTTAGGACGTCCCCCTATAAATTTAAATTTAATCTGAACAAACATCTTGCAGCCCAACTCCCCACTTCGGATGTCCTTTATAAATTTAAATGTAATGTGAACAAACATATTGCTGCCCAACTCTTCACTTAGGATGTCCCCTATAAATTTAAATGTAATGTGAACCAACATCTTGCTGCCCAACTCCCCACTTAGGATGTCCCCTATAAATTTAAATGTAATGTGAACAAACATCTTGCTGCCCAACTCCCCACTTAGGATGTCCCCTATAAATTTAAATGTAATGTGAACAAACATCTTGCTGCCCAACTCCCCACTTAAGATGTCCCCAATAAATTTAAATGTAATGTGAACAAACATATTGCTGCCCAACTCCCCACTTAGGATGTCCCCTATAAATTTAAATGTAATGTGAACAAACATCTTGCTGCCCAACTCCCCACTTAGGATGTCCCCTATAAATTTAAATGTAATGTGAACAAACATCTTGCTGCCCAACTCCCCACTTCGGAGGTCCCCCTATAAATTTAAATGTAATGTGAACAAACATCTTGCTGTCCAACTCCCCACTTAGGACGTCCCCCTATAAATTTAAATGTAATGTGAACAAACATCTTGCTGCCCAACTCCCCACTTAGGATGTCCCCTATAAATTTAAATGTAATGTGAACAAACATATTGCTGCCCAACTCTTCACTTAGGATGTCCCCTATAAATTTAAATGTAATGTGAACAAACATCTTGCTGTCCAACTCCCCACTTAGGACGTCCCCCTATAAATTTAAATGTAATGTGAACAAACATCTTGCTGCCCAACTCCCCACTTAGGACGTCCCCCTATAAATTTAAATGTAATGTGAACTAACATCTTGCTGCCCAACTCCCCACTTAGGATGTCCCCTATAAATTTAAATGTAATGTGAACAAACATATTGCTGCCCAACTCTTAACTTAGGATGTCCCCTATAAATTTAAATGTAATGTGAACAAACATTTTGCTGTCCAACTCCCCACTTAGGACGTCCCCCTATAAATTTAAATGTAATGTGAACAAACATCTTGCTGCCCAACTCCCCACTTAGGAGGTCCCCCTATAAATTTAAATGTAATGTGAACAAACATATTGCTGCCCAACTCCCCACTTAGGATGTCCCCTATAAATTTAAATGTAATGTGAACAAACATATTGCTGTCCAACTCCCCACTTAGGATGTCCCCTATAAATTTAAATTTAATCTGAACAAACATCTTGCTGCCCAACTCCCCACTTTGGATGTCCCCTATAAATTTAAATGTAATGTGAACAAACATCTTGCTGCCCAACTCCCCACTTAGGATGTCCCCTATAAATTTAAATGTAATGTGAACAAACATCTTGCTGCCCAACTCCCCACTTAGGAGGTCCCCCTATAAATTTAAATGTAATGTGAACAAACATCTTGCTGTCCAACTCCCCACTTAGGACGTCCCCCTATTAATTTAAATGTAATGTGAACAAACATCTTGCTGTCCAACTCCCCACTTAGGACGTCCCCCTATAAATTTAAATGTAATGTGAACAAACATCTTGCTGTCCAACTCCCCACTTAGGACGTCCCCCTATAAATTTAAATGTAATGTGAACAAACATCTTGCTGCCCAACTCCCCACTTCGGATGTCCCCTATAAATTTAAATGTAATGTGAACAAACATCTTGCTGCCCAACTCCCCACTTCGGATGTCCCTCTATAAATTTAAATGTAATGTGAACAAACATCTTGCTGCCCAACTCCCCACTTCGGATGTCCCTCTATAAATTTAAATGTAATGTGAACAAACATCTTGCTGCCCAACTCCCCACTTCGGATGTCCCTCTATAAATTTAAATGTAATGTGAACAAACATCTTGCTGTCCAACGCCCCACTTCGGATGTCCCCCTATAAATTTAAATGTAATGTGAACAAACATCTTGCTGCCCAACTCCCCACTTCGGATGTCCCTCTATAAATTTAAGTGTAATGTGAACAAACATCTTGCTGCCAAACTCCCCACTTCGGATGTCCCTCTATAAATTTAAATGTAATGTGAACAAACATCTTGCTGCCCAACTCCCCACTTCGGATGTCCCTCTATAAATTTGAATGTAATGTGAACAAACATCTTTCTGTCCAACTCCTAACTTAGACATCCCCCTATAAATTTAAATGTAATGTGAACAAACATCTTGCTGTCCAACTCCCCACTTAGGATGTCCCCCTATAAATTTAAATGTAATGTGAACAAACATCTTGCTGTCCAACTCCCTACTTAGGATGTCCTCCTATGAATTTAAATGTAATGTGAACAAACATCTTTCTGCCTAACTCCCCACTTAGGATGTCCCCTATAAATTTAAATGTAATGTGAACAAACATCTTGCTGTCCAACTCCCCACTTAGGATGTCCCCTATAAATTTAAATGTATTGTGTACAAACATCTTGCTGTCCAACTCCCCACTTAGGATGTCCCCAATAAATTTAAATGTAATGTGAACAAACATCTTGCTGCCCAACTCCCCACTTAAGATATTATTTACTCCTTCCCAGGAGTTAGGCACAAAGCCAGTTTTATTTTACTTCCACAAGTAAGATGTGACCCAAGATCGGGTCGGGAAAGTGGGGTTAAAAGCCAGCGCTCGAGAGGTGAGCACTCTGGCCATTTAAAAATTGCCTGGGCAGCCCCGTCGGCATTCCCCGGTAGGGGCGCCTCAGACAGTAAGCAATAAACTTACTCCTCCCCAAAGAGGGGAGGCGAAGCCTGGGAGGGTGGACCTCCTAGAACTGCACAGGACAGGCGTGCAGTATCCATCGGAACAGATACTACACTTTGATCTTAGCCAAAAGATGTCCCCTATAAATTTAGCTTCAGACCACAGTAACCCTTATGCCTCAGAAGCAATGTGCTTTGTTTGTGGCGAAAAAAATGCTTTTAAATAAAATAAATAAATGAATTCATCAAATTTGAAATTAATGTCTGGTCGTACTTATCAAGTAGTTAAATTAGTTCGTGTGTGGTGCAACCGGAGTAACCCTAATGGGACCTCTTGAGGGAAACCCAATTCATGGGGTGGAGGGGGAGTTTTTGTTATGTTTTGCTTTCATCATTCAAGGAAATAAGGCCGCTGAAGGAAGAATGTGGGGTTGGGAGCAATTAGATTAACCCCGGTTATGGTTCCCTACTTACTGGAGGTAGAGAGTGGGAGTGGTCGGTCGACTAAATGGGTGATGGTGCTCGGTGCCCTCCTGCCCACACCAACCACCCAATAAAGAGGACCCAATAAAGAGCCTTCTGACATTTTCAGCGTACAAATGTCATCGGGCTAAATTGGGGAAACACTGTCCTTTAATTAGATAAAACAATGATCATGTTGATTCTTTTCGTTATGTACACAGTATTATGATGATGATGATGATAATGATGATGATGATTATCAGCAACATCTTAACGCTGTAGGTGGTCATCGCTGGGGGTCAAGTGACAACACAAATACTCTAAATCAGGGGCGGCCAACCTTTTACAGAGTGAGGGCCAGATGAGACTTTTGGAAGGAGATCGCGGGCCGGAATGAAAAACGAAATCTCAGAATTATTATATTTTGTTTACATGAATAAATTGTACAAAAATTGCATTGAACACTCTACACATCTGATATTTTTTCTCAGGAGACTTCTGTATGTGATGTTATAAAAGGCGCCGACAAAGAGCCATTTTGGAATCATAAAAAATAATGACGGGGGAAGTAGCAAGTTGATCCAGCATTCGTTTTGACACACCCACATAAGTTATCTGATTAATGCCCTTTCTTCGTCTCTCGTTTCCTCTTTGCCTCTCTCTTTCTCTTTTTCTATTTTTATCTCGGGCCAAGGATTTAAAATTAATAGTTAAAGAAAAATGAAATATACATGCATCATCGATCGCTGATATTTATAAATTTTCATCCCACTGTAAATCTTAATCGAAAACTACTTTTACGTCTTTGTCGCAAAATGATTTTAGTTTTACTGGGAGATCCGCGGGCCGGATTGCAATAATAAATCATAGCAGGGTGGCGGACCGGACGCTAAGCCTTCGCGGGCCACATCCGGTCCGCGAACCGGAGGCTGCCCACCCCTGCTCTAAATCCTCACGGACGTTACCAAGTAGTCTTGTTGTTCTCTTTATTTTGGTATGTGTGTTTTGAAGAAAACCCCACCTCTTTTAGCGCTGTTGAATGTCAAAAGACGATACCTAGTGCCAAAAATGCAATAAATATATATATATATATATATATATATATATATATATATATATATATAGATAGATAGATAGATATAGGAGTGCGAAAATATATGTTTTAGCATATATTTTCTATTCTTTACGCAAATAAACCTCTTCCAATTGAAAGCTCGATGATTGTCAACTTAGAACAACAGAGCATATATAAATAAACAAGATTGTGTTACATTCTAAAGGCCAAGATTTTAATAGTGATTATTGAAATTCCAATGACCAAAATATAAAGTCTTTACTCATATCATTTTTTTCTAATGGCAAAATTGACGAATGTTTTACAATTGTTTCACAACGAGCAAAAGGCAGCCATTAGACGCAATTACTCGCTGTTCTTCAGAAACTATAATGAAAGGAATATACAATATGTTTTATCGAATACTAAGTTCTCAGAGAAAAAAAAATAAGCAACAAAAGCAGGCAACACTCACGTGTTATTCCCCACCCTCGGTAATAGGATGACAAGATTCCAATCACGGCGCCATTTTGAAATTGATATATATATATATATATATATATATATATATATATATATATATATATAAAATTTAAAGGAAATAAACGAAACACACATTACGAGTAAATCGTGACATTTCGGAACTAAGTAAACATGAATGTTTACGCATCTGATGAGACCTATCTGGGTTGAAATAATTTATAATGCGGACAGCTCTAATGTGTGTTTAGTTTATTTCCTTTATATTTATTCCTGCTCTGTTAATAAGTACATTGAACTCTTTTACTCGGATTCCCATCGAAACCATTCAACTTCGCACACTGTATGTGTGTCAACCTTTATGTGAATACTCTGAATGTTTTGAATGTTTTTTATTGATTGATCAATTCGCTGTCTTCCTCTCACTTTTGTACTGAAATCTGATGTTTTTTTTCATAAAATTTCTGAACGCGATGTTATAAAATGCGCTGACGAAGTTAGGTTTTGGTATTATCAAAATATAACAACAAATACTGAACAATAAAATATTTCGAAAAAGTATTGGAAACGATCGTACGCCGAATTGTAGTTGGTTTTGAATTCTTGGAACAATGTTAAAATTATATTCATCTCAACTAACATCTTGTTTGGAATTTAAAATTTAACCGGTATTTTCTGCGAGACTGAATCTTACGGCTTCCTTCATATGCACGCTTGAACTTGAGTTGAGCACGGTTCTGAAGAAGTGAAGAGTTTCCGAAATATATAAATATAAAAAAATATTATATTATACGGAATTTCCACCAGACCATCTTGATACAGGTATTACATAACATTGTTACATTGTGTAGATAGACAGATATATATATGTGTTTGTGAAAAGAAAAAAAATAATAATCAATAAATAAATATATATATATGTGTATGTACACATTGTATTAAGGGTGAAACTAATTCATTTGTTCCACCATTATATGTCTTATTTGCTCCAACTTGTGTCTATCCGTCACACCTCTGCATTGTATTGCCTTTTAAGTATATATATATATATATATATATATATATATATATATATATATATATATATATATATATTAGGAAAAGTCCCAGTTAAAGAACCGTAAAAATTCAAGATATCTCTCATATATATATGAGGTCAATTAATACAAAATTTATATTTCAACAAATTAGATCTCATGAAACCTCAAGAGTATATTAAATACTGCGGATGAAAATAAGCTCAATGTTTAACAGATTATGTCAAACAGAGCTTTCGTATTATAATTCAATCGATTATAAATTTTATGACATAATTAATTAAAATTTTAAATATTATAATAAAAAACAAATACTTATCAATGTTTATCTATCGGTACGTGCGTTCAAGAAAACATTTTATTACATCAGAATAAAGCTTGAAAAACTTATATGATTTTCCTCATCAGCATATAGACTTCATCAATTACAATTCACTTAACATCCATTCGATATATCCGCAATGATGATGATTATTTCAAACTGAAGCACATCAGACCAATGAAAATGCTATTTTTAAATTTAAGCGTGACGGATCCTCAAACTTTTAGAGATTTGCTTCGACAAATTTAAAATAAGATGCGTCCATTCAATCTGTGCGTTTACTGCTGAAAATTCCATTTCAAACTGAAACGTGACTGAATGACGGACAAAACATCTTCTAGAATTGTTTGGACGCATCTGAATAATGAAAAAAATCCACCTCTCAGTCGAAAACATTAAAATTAAATCGTCTGATTTCATTCATTTGATTCCGCGCCATGTTTCGTATTTTTCTCCGGGTAGAATTTCGTCGCCATTATCTCTCTGTTAATATCCAAAACCCAACACCACAAAACACGAGAAAGACGTGTTTTGTCCGTCAAAGTTGGCATTTCACTTCGAACTTCCAATCTATCAGCCATTTTTATTCTCATCTAACCAAATCAGCTTACTGAATCGTTTTTTTTATTCTTCCAAATTGATAATACAAAGTGCTTCAAAATGATACAACTATTTGTGATAAAGTAGCACTTATTATTGAAAGAAAATTTTCACATTTTATTCGTAGACTTATCTTACAGGCATGTAAGTTTGGGATAGTATAAGTTTTGCTCGATAGTTTATGATATGTTCGATACAAGCTCCTTGGCGTTGAATCACTGTGGCTACTCGCACTTTGGCTAAGATCAAAGTGTAGTATCTGTTCCGATGGATACTGCACTCCATAGACTGGTATTGTCTTGGCCTTCGGGGCTTGATTTACGCCGGTCTATGGGTCTGTCCTGTGCAGTTCTAGGAGGTCTACCCTCCCAGGCTTCGCCTCCCCTCTTTGGGGAGGAGTAAGTTTATTGCTTAATCCTGCTGATCAATCACAGTATCCATGTCTTGGGTTACTTTTCATAGATATCGATAATAAAATGAATACATCTTTTTGGACCACTGTGTATAATGTTGGGGCGGGAGCAATGCTCAAATTCTCCGTCTTAATGAGTGGCTCCCTAATTTGAGACATACGTTCGTTTTATTCTTTTCTTTTCTTAGATGCGTCTGTGCATCTGTATTAGAGGCTCTGTCTGTCGGTGAGTTTTTCATGTCTCCGCTTAAAGGAGCGATTTAATCGTCAAACGTATAGATTGGATGGACGCATCTTATTTCAAATGCGACCAAGCATCTTTATAAGAGGATCTGTCCGTCGATCCTCTGTAACACTTAAGTTTGAAAAATTCAAATTTAAATTTATTGGCAAAACAAAGTAGAAAACTACAACAAACCATGTAAAAAGACATTTATATGTAAAAGTGCGTTCATTGCACGGACCGTGATCGTCCGCTTGTTGTCTACGTCTGAAGTCGGTGCTCGATTTCGACACCGGTCGCAGTAGTAATCGTCTGGTTTTGCTCAGTGCTGCAACGGAAGAGTTCTCCTTCCAGGTTACTATAATATTCGTTTTCTTCTACTGAACAACAGACCAGCAAATTAAGACAAACATATCTTCCAACCTAACACAATTCATTATAATAGGGCCGTCTGTCTCTGAGAAACACAGAAAAGCAACTAACCTCTCGCCCCCTCTACCCTTCTGCTGAAATATATATAGATATAACTCGGACCACACTGCGAAGTCACTAGTGATTATCAGCTCTTAATCTATGGACATCAAAATACTGACCGATCATGCGGTTCATTACCTGGTATGAACATTACTTTTGGTATGAACATTACTTTTGGTATGAACATTACTTTTGTTATGAACATTACTTTTGGTATGAACATTACTTTTGGTATGAACATTACTTTTGGTATGAACATTACTTTTGGTATGAACATTACTTTTGGAAAATCTCAAGTGGGTCAGAATCACAGCATGGAACCTCGTCTCAAAGAAGACATTACTAGTTCAAATGTATCAACCATTTCTTGGGTGGTATCTCTTACCTTAATTAAATTTTCTCTCATTGCATGCCCGCCGTCTGCATGTTGTGCAACTATGCACCCCACTAAACATGATGTCTTGTGCATCTGAATGTTCTGACCTCGCAAAATGTTGTTCGATCTGTCGCGCTTTGGTTTCAGATAGCATTTTCGTTGAACTACATGTTTAAATTTTGAATAGCTTTTTCATCGCTAAATGCGCAGAATGAATGGACGCATCTTAAGAATATGCGCTTTGTCTCAAACGCGGAAAATGTCCGACCTGATTGAGTGACACTTTAGATCCATTTACAGAAATGACTTTGAGATTAGTGCCCCCCCCCACCCTCTCTCAAAAAATAGAAAGCAAAATGAAAGAACAAACTTGAGCAATAGTTAAAGAACAAAGAAGACAAATCCTTTTTTATTGCTAATCAAAGTAGAGTTAACAACTTGTTGGTCATACGAGCCACAATTAGGATCTTTGTGTGTCTTTCTACGCCAACAATGAAATCACCTTTGCTCTCTCTTTCTCTCTTTTTACCTTCCCTAATCTTTTTCTTCGCCCCTCTCTTTCTCTCTCCTTCTCTCTCTCTCTCTCTCTCTCCTTCTCTCTGTCTCTCTTTCTCTCTCTCTCTCTCTCTCTTTCTCTCTCTCTTTCTCTCTCTCTCTTTCTCTCTCTCTCTCTCTCTTTCTCTCTTTTTACCTTCCCTAATCTTTTTCTTCGTCCCTCTCTTTCTCTCTCCTTCTCTCTCTCTCCTTCTCTCTGTCTCTCTCTCTCTCTTTCTCTTTCTTTCTCTCTCTCTCTCTCTTTCTCTCTCTCTTTTTCTCTCTCTTTCTCTCTCTCTTTCTCTTTCTCTTTCTCTCTTTCTCTCTTTTTCTCTCTCTCTCTTTCTCTCTCTCTCTTTCTCTCTCTCTCTGTCTCTCTTTCTCTCTCTTTCTCTCTCTTTCTCTCCCTCTCTCCCTCTCCCTTGCTCTCCTTTTATTAAAGTCCTTGCGTGCGACCTATCAAAGGTCGTCCAACTAACAACTGGAGAAACTTGAGGACCAATTTGATGAAACCGGCGAGAAAATTTGCTGTAACCCTAGTCGTGGTCGTAATGAGTAGCTGTACTTACAATACAAATAGTAAAAATGAGTGTGGCCCAACGGGCAGAGAAAGGGTCTGATACCTTTAAAAATCCGAGTTGTATGCGATTGAATGTACCTTGTTTACGGCATATCAACACCAAAGTTGGTCACTTAATACCGGAACGCAATACCTATTATCTGAGGGCCCGACCCGTTTGCCTAAATGAGGCACAGTTCGCTTCGATCATAGACATTACTTCCTCTTTCGGAGGGAGGGGGGATTATTTCCAGGTTCCTATAATAGGGAATGGCGATGGATCTGTTCTCGACTATTTTTATACTCTTCCAGATTCCTTCTTTTGGGGAGTTGGATCCTCCCCAAGTTTAACTGACTAATCCCTGCCCCCTGTTTCCCCGACAGTACAGACATGCAGAAGTTTAAAACTAATGTAAACAGACATTTCGCTGCGCAGATCCCAATTTAAGTTGACCATCCCCCTCCAACTTTCTCTCCTCTTTTTTCTCAGTAGTTCCTTACGTCTACAGTGGCGTCCTGCCTTGTTTTGCGTGAAATATGTTAAAAAATAAATTAAAAAACTTGCTTCATATAAGAAGGGGGTATCCCCTATTATAAACCATTAAGTTTATACGATTAGTTGAAGAATAGCTGAGGGGTGTGGGTTCATACCTTTCCGAATGGTATTAGAACGGAAATGAGCACGAAAAACATATAAATAAACACACATGACACGTATTTTTATTCTAAGAGAGTATTACATACTAGCCGGCGTACCAGCTTATGTCAGGTTTCTCAACTTTTCTAGAATTTTATTGGCAAGATAAGAAGTTAAAAACACCTATTAAACACTTCTTGTAAATTCTTCGATGTTGGTCATCGGTAATGAAGTGTTTTCGTTGCAGTTTCAGATTTTACATCATCAGAATCGTTCCATCAGCATCCAAGCATCTATCAAAAGAAAATCCCTTCTCTTCGAACTAAATTACTTGACAGAAAAACAGATATATGTATACGAATAAACTGATCTGAAGAAGCTCGGTTGGTATTCATTTAGATCTAGAAACATGTCTACAAATATGTAGTCAAAATGTTTATCGTTTACAGGTAGGGTTTGAAAAGCACTATTATATATTTATAATAAGGATTTACTGTAGTTAACGCCTCATCTCACCGGAAGAGTATATATATATATATATATATATATTTATAAAATATAGAAATTCAATGTAACATCAGTACCGTCGGTTTCAAAGCGGGAGGTTGATCCCGATTATCTTCAGCTGATAAACATATTCAGGAATGGTGGGACTTATTCGGTCACGTCTGAGATCACGTAGGACGTGATTTGTGAAGGGGGGGGGGTTACATATGTGTGCATGAAGGGTTAAATTTAGATTCTAATATTTAAATTTTTAATGTATATAAAATGGTTATTAATTAAAAAAATCTCGGATTTCTTATTTAATCGAGCACTCTGCTGGATTTTTCCTGCCCTACCACACAGTACTTATATATATATATAATTTGTTTTATTTTACTTCAGTCGAAGTTTTCAGAAATCCTGGGTCTAACACTTAATCTCTATATTAGATACATATATATTCGAATATTCTATTGAAGTATTCTTTTATTTCTCATATTTGTGTCTTACCGGATTCCAGGACAAGAATTAATCCAGTCTGGTGGAGTACTCAGCTAAGTGTTGTTACTTGAGCTAACATCACTAGGAGAAGGTGCATCATTCCTCGTATGAGCAAGTGTATAGCCGTGCTGATAGGATCTTATTTGTGCTGCGAATACTATGTAATTTTAAATATTTGGTCCGGGTTTACTTGTAGGGTGAAGTATCCTCATGTCAGGTTGTCCTGACAAACCCTTGTATAGAGAGACCGAAGACACTCGAGGATGGTGTCTAGTAGGTAATTCAAACTGTGTGTGTGTGTGTGTGTGTGTGTGTGTGTGTGTGTGTGTGTGTGTGTGTTTAAAGAAAACGCCGATTTCATTATTTCAATATAAAAAAAATGAAATGTTCAAAATCTCAAGATACAAGTAAATACTACAGGGGAAAATGTAGCTCAATGAGTATAACTTAAAGTTCAACAGAGCTCATATATTATAACTCAGTAGAATAAAAAATGTATTCCATAATTAAGATTTTATAATCATGCTCCGAACAATTAAACACCAGCTTATATTAATTTTAGGTTGTTGTGTTTTTATGTAGATAGCTTCCAGTATTTTTAATTTTTTATGGTTGGTGTCGGAATTTTAAAAAATAAATTTTAATTAAAAATACTGGAAGCTATCTACATACAACAACCTAAAATTAATAACATCACATATGAAACCAGTGGTAACATTTTAAAATGTTTAACGTAATGCGATTTTGTTCTGTGATGCAATTCCAGCGTCGCTGAATTTAAATCGTCAACGATTTTCCTGGAACAATGCGAAAAGCGTTCTCTGCGCGTTTCTCCGCCGACAGAAAATGTTATTTTTAATGGAACATGTTTAAGTGAAGGGTTTCTGCCTAAATGCGAAATCTTTTTGCGTGTGTGTTGCCATATGTCGATTTCGTTTACAAACGCCAAACGTCTCACTTCATTCAACATTTGTGTTTGCAGAACGACTTTCACGTCCCATCAATTAGCTCAGATGGAAGTTACATTTCGAAAGGCTCCGTATCCTGATGTCATCACGCGGGAAGATCTCGCGAGAAAGTTGGATCTCGACGAAGCGAGAGTACAGGTAAGAATTCAATGAAATCTCAAAAATGATATTTATATATATAAGCGTATGTGTGTAATGTTTAGAGGATTCCGACAGAATGTATAGGTAAGAATAGTGAAAATAAGCAAAATGATTTTGAAATGTTTGAACAAGACAAATTAACACAGAGTCATGATTTGATTCAACATTTCACGAAAGACACCGACTTTATCAAGAATACATGATACATTAACAGAATCAATATTCATAAATACATTGAAGTGAGAATCCTCAATACGACATGACGGGGTAATGCCTTCAATATCGAGTTGATTTTGGATAATCAATCGAGTTGGATTTTGTAAACGATCAATATCTTTTAATATTTTTAACAATTTTCTCAATCCCCTCTCATCGAAATCTTCAAATTAATCTCTTCATGGGAATTACCCCCTAGCTTGGGAAACCCTTATGTAGACGAATTCATTGGAATGTTCTTAAATCATATATTTTTCATTTTGGGGTAAAAGTACAGAATAGTTAACATTCGAAAACTCGTAAATATATAAAACAACGACGCATAATTTATATCAAACGCATTAGAATGAAATACTCTACCTAACTAGCCAAGTTGTAACGTTTATAACACGTTTTTATTTCAAACTTTCCTTCTATAAAATCTGTCTTTTAGACACTTTTAATACCGGCCCAAATCTGTAAGCATGTTGTGGCAGCCATTAAATACAGTGTCAAGCAGATTTTATAGGAGAGAAAAAAACGTGTTATAAACGTCAAAACTTGGCTATTTAGGTAGAGAATTACATTCTAATGCGGTTGATATAAATTATGTTTTATTTTTTTGGTTTTCGAGTATTCGAGTGCTAACTATTCTGGATTTTAATCATTTTTGTTTTGTTTTGTTTTTGTCACCTATTAATCTTTTTTTTGCTTTTTCAGGTTTGGTTTCAAAACCGAAGAGCCAAATGGAGGAAAGGGATTAACCCCAACCATTACATCCCTTCATCGGAAGGTAAGAGAATAATTATCGATTAGTTTCGTTTTCTTTTTTTCTGCAAAGGTTTGTCTAGAAAGTAATGAGACTGATTTTGTAATAATTACTTATTATCAGTCATGAGTTTCGCAATTTTTTAGATGAGGATTGATA
Source organism: Sepiola atlantica (assembly GCA_963556195.1). NCBI lineage: Eukaryota > Metazoa > Mollusca > Cephalopoda > Sepiida > Sepiolidae > Sepiola > Sepiola atlantica. Next base: position 3,625,672 of record OY744519.1, read on the forward strand.
ATTTATATTATTTAGATTATTCGGACTACTGTTCTCATCTTGGTTGTTATGTTCACAAAATTTCGGCCGATGTAACCTCCGACCTGCTTCAGGTGTATCTTTTCGAACTTGGAATCTGTATGTTAAACTTGGTAGTCTGTACGGAATTATAAACTGGGGCCTTTATTTAATCCACATGGACCTCTAGCGCAAAGGATAAGGGCGTTGAATAATAATCAGTTCTAAGTGAATGGCTTCTGGGGTTGAAGGTTCAATCCTTACTGCGAGCGATAATAACTAAGAATAACATAAAAATCACTTGATTATTCTAGCTGATCATGGCTGGCGGAATGAGAATAATCTACCTTCGTGGATTAAATAAAAAGTTTAGTTCGAAATTCCGTATAGATTTCCGAGTTCTGACATAAAGATTCACAAGTTTGAAACGATACACCTGAAGAAGGTCGGAGGTTAAATCGGCACAAAACCTTGTGAAAATGACAACCAGGGTGAAAATAGTAGTACGAATAATCTAAATGATAGATAATCTCAATCATGGGTCTGTCTAAAGATTAGTGTGTCTGCATTAAGAAAAACAATACCTTAATTTGGTTTTGTTGTATCTTTGAAACGGTGGTTCTTATACAGATAAAGACACATAGGAAACATCGCATTCCAAGTAAAAAACACTTTGATATACTTACGTATCAGGCAAAAATAAGTTTGGTTTGTTTAAGTTCGTGTTTTATGAATGTGTATATGCGAGCGTGTTTGATGTAAAGTGGTGTATTTTTGTGGTAATTGTAATGTGTGCGCCTTGAAAGAATAGTTCGTTATTTGTAGTAGGAATTAAAAAAGATTACCTAATTTTTTACTTTTGTCTCCCCCACCTCTTCGGTCGAGCCGGTGGGGGTGGGGAGACGATCTCCTGCGTGTGCTGTCAGCCGAAAGCAAAAGAGAAAAGGGGAAAAAAGAGTGTGCGACTTGTTGTGTCTCTTTTTATAGGGATCAAGTCACGCGTGATCGAGCTGGGGTCTCAGTTCCTGATTGGCCGGAATCTTCGGCCAACGTGTTTTTACGAGATAACCCCTTTTTTTCTGTGTCAGAGACGAAGAAGGGTTGATCACTAGCGAAAGAAAAGAAGTCGCAACAAATACCCCTTGGTCGTTAGTAGCGTCTTCTACAGGGTCACGTTATGTGGGATTATGGCCTAAAAAAAAGGCTTACTTTCCCTGTTTCAAGTAAATCTTCACAACGGGCAATGGCGACACTTGCAAAATACGATAAAATTGATTTTTACTTTTAATTAAACTTCTACTTGATTATTTTTACTAATTTTTGGTGAGGATGCGTAAATATATCAAAGTGTTTTTACTTGGAATTTGATGTTTCATATGTGTCGTTATCTGAATAAGAACCGAGAAAGTTGTTGCTGGAGTGGAAGGAACAACGAACATGTTAGTATAACGAAGAAAGAAAGTTTTATTGCAAAAAATAGTACAATGAATGGATAAGACAGACATTAGTAAAACATTACTAATCTCCAAAGCAAGATAGCAGTGAATGCAGTGTTCACTATATATAGTTCTCTGTATTAGAAAGTTCACATAGGAAAAAGGTGACGTAAGATGTTCCATTACAACAGTATTCGTTTTTTAATAAGCACATTTCAGGGGGGGGTGATACTCTAATTGTCATAAAGATTTAGAATCGCTCTGTATTTCGCTAACAATAATAGCTTTTTAAAAATCTAATTTGTAATTTATACATGAAATAATTAAGGGTGTCGATATGTTGTATTTTACTGTATGAGACTACGGAAGCATAAAACCTTCACTATTTGGATGTTTGTGCACTTCATGCAACTTTCTTTGATGCTTCGTACGTTACAATATTTAACATTTTGTGCTGCCGTAATCTCTTACTAAGATAAACGAGATGGCGACACGCATATAAAATTAGAATCCTCCACTCTATAATAAAGACCAATGTGTATTCATTTGTATATAAGTATATAAATATATAAATATATATCCGAATAAAAGAACTGCTTGACGAAACCATTTGAAGTGTTTAGGAGAAACCAGAAAGCAAACAGCAAGTCAAGAAACACCCGCTATCTTAAATGAATTTGGAAAGAAATAATTCACTCTATTTCCATAATGAGACGTTTTCTTTCTTTGTTTCCTTTCTTCTTTCTCTGTCGATTGATTTTTTTTTACTTTCCAGTTTGAGACGTTTTCTGTCTTATTGCTTTTTCTAACTTAACCTATTTAGACGTTATTATATATGGATATGAATATTAATGCGAACACTGGAAAAGCATATTTACTCCGCCGTTTTTGTATTTTACGGAGAGTGTGAACTCATATTTAATATTCCGTAGTATACATTCTTATAGCGACACACGTGTTGGGATATTTTTCAAACAAGGTGGTCGCAAGATTGGATAGGTTATCGTGGATACCACGTGGTCGGGATAAAAGACGAGAAAAGACAATGATGAAGAAACGGTAATATTAAAGGAACAGTTGAATTCACACACGCACGCACACACACACACACACATATATATATATATATATATATATATATATATATATATATATATATATATATATATATATATTGGTACAGAAAAATTAGTACCGTCGGTTTCAGAAAGACTTAACCATCCGGCTCTCTTCAGAAGAGAGCCGGATGGTTCAGTCCTTCTGAGCTTGAAACCGACGGTACTAATGTTGTACTAATTTTTCTGTACCAAAAAATAAATAAATATTACGCTCTTAATTTTGATTCTCAATTGATCGAACACTCTGCTGGGATTTTTCCTACAATATTACAAAAGAAGTTATATATATATATATATATATATATATATATATATATATATATATATATATATATATTATATCACAGAAAACGTTTGTCCAAGACAAACGGAAGAGGGAGCAAATAAAAAGGAAAAGAAAAAAATCCTTGTTTTTTTATAGAAATTCAGAAAGATTGTTACTATTGTAGTATCCACCCCAAATATGGGAACTTATTCACTTGCTTCCCCACGAGGTCAAAGTGTTTTTTTTTTGTGCGGGATCCAGCACTCAAGAAAAGGAAACTAGATGGGATGAAAAAAATTATTCAAGAAGGAATTCTCTTCCTCTGACCGTGAACAGATACTACACTTAGCTCATAGTCAGAATATGGCTCTATTTAAAAAGATAATGAATAAATAAACAAAGGTTACATTTACAGGTTTATAATAAAGTTTATAATAACTTTTATAATAGTTCATAATACTTGTGTCGTAATCTCTTGGTCGTCGTAGAAGAAGAATAAGCTCTCGTCCGTTGATCCGAAATGGGGCGATGTGTTGTTTCTTGATTCGGCGAATTCCAACAGCCCGGCAACTATTCGTACTGCCTTGTGCGTTCCTTCTCGCCGTCATTTGTACTAACCTTAATCGTTCGCAGCTTCGTTGTCGCGACTATTCGTACTACCTTGTTGTCTATAGCTTGATACTGCGTCGCCCGCTATCCTCTGTCGCTGCCACTGTTAGCCTTCGCCGCCGTCATAATCTTCGTTTCTTCTCACGATCCTGGCGGTTTCTTCGTGGGCTGAAATCAATCTTTTTTTTTCAATCAAGTACCACAAAGCTTTTACTGGGTTTTTTTTATTCGAGCCATTTTTTTATTTACTAGCTAATAGACGACAATGAGCGATCGTTGTTTAAGAGAGAGAGAAAGAGAAGTTACGCTAGTAAATTCTTAACTAATTAGTCGCTTACACAGGGAGGGAATTGGAGATTCATTCTGTGGCTCTTATGTTGGGATTCAAATCCCTTAAGCTTGTAACAGCTACATTTTATCGTTCGATGTTCTTTCGTTGGCTTCCAGGCAAGAACTGATGAAATCTCAATTTAGTTTTCTCACATCGAAAAACTCTGACGTCACGAAACCTCGTGATCACGCAGGTGTGATCTAACCTCTGAACTTAAGGTCACGTCACTGTCTTCGCAACCCGTGGGAAACACATCGCCCAGCTTTGCACGGGATGACTCCGCCACAAACCGCGCAAGTCAAAGCCGATCTCCAATAGATGCGTCCATCCTCATAGCCATTATCCAACACAAATAAATAAATAAATAAAGCTTGGTTTTGTTTTGTTTTATTTTTGTTTGTTTTTGCGTGATGGGGGGGAGATTATAAACAAACGCTAATATATTTAAATTATCTCTCTGCCTACTTTCCAAATTTACCCCATTTTCTACCCTATTTCTTTTACAGACAAACAAAACAGCAACGACGTCAGACCAATGCCAGAACAGAATAGCCCCTCGCCCGGAAGTCCGATGTCAAGCGGAAGTCCAATCTCAAACGGAAGTCCGCCATCCTGGTGCGAAACTCTGTCTCTGTCTCCCAAAACAGCCAATGGCGGCCTTCTCCAATGCGCGGGACCAAATCTAAACACGGTCACCGGTGTTGCGGCCGCGCAGACGGCGGGTTTCGTTGACAGACCAACATATCTCCCGCCCAATACCTACACCACATCGTGGGTATCGACCGATTACCCGTACAGTGACTATGTCAAGTCCTTATCATCTGAATACATGACCAACAGAAACCCAGTACAGATGATGCCTTCTTGGTTAAAATTATACACGAGAGGATCGCTTTAAAAACAAACTTTTACTCGAACTCTCTTTTTTAATCATCGATTTAATTTGTTTCATTTATTTCGTTTGGGTATTTTCCACGCGAACACGTGACGATGGCCTATCAAAATGAATACATCTATCATTTATTGGAGATTTGACATATATAAACTAGACGTACCCGTGACCCGTTGGGTCACAACCACTACCATTATTTATTCTATTTCGATTTTATTTGAACATTCCTAAACTGTGACGTCATATCTGTTAAGACATTCTTCTTACATAACGAAAAATAGTAAGGCTCTTTATTTCTATAGTATTTGTTATCGTTGTCTGCCCTTTTTCGTCACTACATGGACTCTTCCAGACACTATGAATAGTAATAATGGCGGTAACAGACAGAGTCGCTATGACTAAGCCAGAATCAGTTACTGGTAACACATTATTTCTGTACTTTCTGTAAATACATACTTTTCTTTACTCTACCTCATTGTTGTCTTGTTTCTTTGAGACCTTTTAAAGCCACAATATTATTATTATTATTAGTAGTAGTAGTAGTAGTAGTAGTAGTAGTAGTAGTAGTAGTAGTATTGTTATTGTTGTTGTTGTTCATATGCATTTATTATATATACGTAAAAAGGTATATTATTTTGCCGTCTAATTTAGATACGCGTTTGTTGTGTGTACAGGCACTGTAAATTAAATGACGACGCTGAAAAGACAGTTACTCTTTCTATAAATGATCATGTATGCATTACGAAGTATTAGATAGTGGATAAATTGGAAAAGGGACCAATAGAAATACATAGATAGCTAAGAGAGAGATGGTGAGTGGTTTAGTTAATTATAAATTACAGTTAATTAAAAAAATTAAAACAGAATCTTTTTCAAACATAACTCAATCCCAGAACCAATGTATATTTTAACATGTATTGCATTACCCGTTCTTTCAGGGTACCTACAAGACTGCCAAAGAACAAAATGTATATGGGAAAACTTAGGTTTTCTTTATTTCCCATCACCGGATGGTTTACGCCGGCTACGCACACAGATATTTAAAAAAAAATTTTGACATATTTTTGTCTCATGAAAGTATTTTTCTTGCTGAGGTCACAGACTTGGTTTCCGCTAAAAACCCGTTCATATATACATCCGATTGAAAAGCAATTTGCTTTGCATTGTCTATCCGAGTCTGAACTGAAGCAATTGTTCCACAAGCACTTCCAATTGTCTGTTTGATGAAATACAAGTCAAGAGATTCTTTCACAGTACCAACTTGCTTATCAGTCGCATTTTTAGTCAGCGGACACGAAAGCCTAACAGTAAGACGGGATTAGGTACCATAGCCAATAAAGTTTCATCGGTGCCATAAACATCGGTAAACTCCCATTCTTCCGATACTCCGATCACCAAGCGCTTCGGCTCTTCGCGTTTCTGAAACCGTCGCCTTTCAAGTCTCGCTTGCACTGCGGAACCTTTTCCTTTTTAATCAAGTCGAGTTATCAAGTTATCAAGTCGATGTCTTCCTTTCTCAACGTCCCACTCACAATGGACTCGTCCACGATTAGTGGGCGATCATTGACGATGACCAGTGTGATAACTCCTAGTAAGTAAATAATAATAATAATAATAATGATAATAATAATGATAATAATAATAATGCTAATGATAATGATAATGATAATAATAATAATAATATGAACAATATTTTGAAGAAAAACTGATTAGAGTGCTAAATTACCTGGGTAAGAGTCTAACACATATATATATATATATATATATATATGAAACGAAGTCTCTAAGACTTATAAATAATTTTCAAAGAAGCATTAATAACATTATTTATTTTCGGTATCGTCCGGGCCTTCGGGTCTGGATTTACGCCAGTCTATTGTGAGTTGTCGGTCCTGTGCAGTTCTAGGAGGTGCCCCCCTCCCAGGCTTTGCCTCCCCTCTTTGGGGAGGAGTAAGTTTATTGCTTACTGTCTGAGGCGCCCCTACCGGGGAATGCCGACGGGGCTGCCCAGGCAATTTTTAAATGGCCAGAGTGCTCACCTCTCGAGCGCTGGCTTATCTAATCCCACTTTCCCGACCTTATGTCACATCTTACCTTGTGGGAGGTAGATAAATAAAAACATCTGAATTACTAGTCTAAACATTTTCAAATCAAAGTTTAAAGAGGAAGAATGACTTTCCCGGTAAGACTTTTGTGTCATCAGAGATAAGCGTGACAGCCATCAACTGACGTAATGACAAGTCAATATGCTCACAGGTTACTATGAGGCGTAAGGAAGGATGCACACAATTGGTTGGCAAAACTGGCAGCCTTGTATAAAGCACGTGCATCTTTAAGAGCATAGACGCACATACACATAGCATTTTCATAGAAATGCGTAATCCCCAAGCCAGGGCGGAACGAGGCCAAAGATAAAATATATTTGAATTAAATTAAATTGAATTAAGATATTACATTTTAAGATAATATTTATCGGAAACATTCAGGGCTACATAAATGCATACAAAAATAGAATATATGTACGTATATACGCACACACACATATATACACGTACTCAGATATATACGTATAGACATGCGAATAATAACCCACAAAAACTCAGAAATACATATATATATATATATATATATATATATATATATATATATACGCACAGGAATACATACATATACTTATATATATTTACATGTGAAACCACATACATACACGTCGACACGCACACAAACATGCACACAGATTAATACTTTACTACTCAAGTAAAAATAGTAATAATAATAATAATAATAATGATAAGGAAAAAACAATATAGTAATTGGTGTGCATGCTTCGAAAGTGCAGATATCCAAATCCACCAATAAACATGCATATAGAAATCTACATACACATATACATTAACCATTCGAAAAGCGTGAAATTATGGTTATGTACTCACCTAAATCTATATAATAGTAAGCCACCTTCATAAACCCATACAAGTATGTATATACATCTTACATACATAGAATATACGAGCCAATAAACCCAAACATATGTGTAAGCACACACGACTCTAGATATTCCCACACCTACAATAGTACACTTATACATGTGAACATATACAAATCTTCATACACATTATTATGGGTACATCTAATCAAAACAAGCCACAAATCAGGGCGCATGCCCTACAAGTGGCCATATGCCAGCAGTCAAGATACCAGTCCACCAGTATACAAACATGTAAGAGTATACACTTATATATATTAAGATAACCCAAATCAGTAAACATATATATATATATATATATATATATATATATAATGTGTGTGTGTCAATAAAAGAAAAGTTAACAAAACATATATGAACAGATACAACATCTATATTAGTGGACAGAAAACCTTATGTCAACAATAAATTAAAAGCTAATGTTATAATGTTTACTAGTTAACGTGAGAGTTACACACATTCATGGGATTATATGTAAATTACAAAGGGTATCTATTTTATTCTGTCTACAATTAATGGAGATTTCTGGTAACAGAATTTTCCTTTCCATTTAATCTAATTGTTTCTAATTTTTCATTAATGCAAAGATAACAATGTGTGTTTAAAGATCTGCAAGTGCTAGTTTTCCTAATTATATTCCACTTAACTATTGGCGTTTTATTATTTGTGGTTAGAGACAAAAAGTGTTGGGAAAGTGATGTGTTACCTTTATTATTATTATTATTATTATTATTATTATTATTATTATTATTATTATTATTAAAAGAACATTTGTTGTTGTAGTATATTTCTTTAAAAGCATTTTCAGCAATGTCTATATAAAATCGATTTTCTGTTGGATTTTCTCTAGTTACAATAGTAGCCAGGTAAACTACAGAGGATGATAAACACTTATCTTGCTGATAAAATTTAATATTGCTAATATTACTAGAAAAGACAGACGAATGCATTTGTGCGGTAGGCGTGGCCAAAATATTACATTTTTCTAACACACATGAATTAAATTTTCATAAATTTAAATGAAACGTAATATCATTTTAACGTAATATCAAAAGTAATGAAACACATTATTTGTATGCATACTGTATGTTTCTAAATAACAAAAATATTCTGCAATAATTTTATTAAATGACTTTAATTGGTCACAAATTGACCAACATGGCTCTTATCAGATTTGGAGATTGACATGTCTTTTCTAACCTAGAAAAAGTCGAAGAAATGAGAAAATATTTCATTATTTTTCAATGGCTTCGTAAACTATGCTCAAGCATTGCAATCCCATCACATAAGGGGTTGGCATGAACGGGTATCGTCTCAATTAAAACAGTGAAGACCGAAGAAGAACTGGCGCCTATGAACAGAGTTAGCTGGTGGATGTTTGTCAGATGTTTGCAAAGCAAAAGCATACATTGAATGGCATTAACTTGCTCATTCGAGTTTTAGGTTTTGGGGTGACCTTTTTTTAACTTAGTTAACCCCGAAACAAGGCACGTTGCCACTGTAGACGTAAGTGGCTACTGAGAATTACGGTGAAAATCTGGGGGCCATCCAAAATTGGGAGATGTGCAGCGAGATGCTTGTTCACATTAGTTTTAAATTTTTGCATCTCGGTACAGTCGGAGAAACAGGTAACAGGAAGAGAGTTCCAAGGGCTGACAGCTTGTGGAAAGAAACTATTGGAGTAAAGCTTCTCCAGTATCTGGGGACCTCCACAGTGAATGGATGGGATTTAGCTGATCGTCGGGTTGGTCGAGTGTATTTACGTCGAGGGGCACCAGAGCAGCAAGTTCATCGGAGCACATTCTATTGAAGTACTTGTAAAACAAGCACAGAGATGCAACATTGCGGCGATGGGACAGGAGCTTGGTAGATAGTGAGGGACCTATTAGATTAGATACTTTTTGGGGGACCTTATCTAAGAGGGGGAGACTGGTGGATGTTGCACCAGTCCAGATGTGACAACAATACTCCATGCATGGGCGAATGATGGCTTTGTAGAGATATAGAATACTGTCAGGTGTGAGAATTTTTCTAGCTCGGTAGAGGGAGCCCACTTTCTTTGCAGCAGCTTTGACAATGTCTTCTATGTATTTGTTCTAATTCATATTATCTGTGAATGTTAGGCCGACGAGTAATCTTCTGTCTGTCTCTATTTGCTTGAATTCCGCAGTCCAATTCTTCACAGTTGTATAAAAAGGGAATTATCAGTAAGTGTCCGATCATTTCCCCATGGATTTCCTTGAGTGTCATACCTTACTTTTCCAGATATTTTATGACTGCTTTACTTCCATTTTCATATTTGTCGCACTCCTCCCGCCTTTGTTTTTGGTCTAACCTGAATATAAAATTAAGACACAAATCTGATTTGCCTTTTCTATTTTGATAAGAAGAAGCTGTAAGGCTTGTAACGTTTTTTAACGATCTCCGAAGATAATGGTATTGTTTATTGTTTAGCATAAATGTTGATCAGTAATTGGTTCAGACATTGAAAAATAAATAAACAATGATTAAAATAAAATTATTAATATATTTATATATAAATAAAATATAAAATCGGCCGACATAGACTTGGATCAGATTTGAATCTTGTCTTTTTATTAACATCCGGCTTTCTGTTGGTGACATTTGAAATGCGGGATTCTCACTTTTTATTTTTATTCAGTCTTTGAAAAGATGTGATAGCATCGAAACGTCGGTTGATTACCGTAAGACTGTAATATTGTTTATGTAATTTTACAAATACTCTACTTGTTATTGAGAACTTTTGAAAATATTGGTTTTGTATTCATTCTGTTAACACATTTGAACTTGAATAATTTATATATATATATATATATATATATATATATATATGAAAATATTTTTTTAAATAACAGAATTCGTCTGTTTAATTATACCTTTTTTGATTTTTCTGGTGGTCTATTTTGTATAAAAGTAATAAATGTTCCATAGGTTTCACGAATGTTTTCGATTCTTCGTCGAATCATTCTCAGGTGTCAAAAGCAAATGTACAAAAAAGATGGAGAAAGAATAGAATTTTAAAAAGATGGCTGTTGTGTTTAACCCAAAATCTTGTAGTCAAAAACAACTCCTCCCCAACCCAAAAGCCACTAGATAGAACCAATGTTATTTATAAGTTTAAATGTACTTTGGGAGAATATAACTCCCATAATAATAATAAAGCTAATAGCGACATTGGTTTTACAAGCACTACCCTATCCCGCCGCCTCACCATGCATCTTGTAAACTCTAGTTCAATTTACCAATATCTACAAAAACATAACTGCCCTCCCTCGGATTTAAGACAAATTCTAGTTAATAACACTAAAATTATACATTCCAAAACCAATTTAAAAAAATTAAAAATACTCGAAGCTATCTACATAAAAACACAACAAGCTAAAATCAATAACATCACATATGAAACCAGTGATAACATTTTAAAATGCTTAAGGTAATGTGATTTTGTTTTGTGACGCCATTACAGCGTTGCTGAATTTAAATCGTCAACAACTTCCTGGAACAATGCGAAACTATTTCTCTGTGCGTTTCTCCACCGTCTTTTTAAAATTCTCTTCTTTCTTCAACTTTTTGTTCATTTACTTTTAACACCTGAGGATGTGAAACATATGAAACCTACGGAACATTTATTATTTTTTTATTTTAATACAAAAAGAATCAGCAGAAAAATTGAAAAAATAAAAAAAGATATAATTAAACAGACGAATTCTGTTATTTTTAACAATGTTTGCATAAATGAGAACATGCTGCCTAAATACACACACACTATATATATATATATATATATATATATATATATATATATAAGCAATGAAAATATATATGGCAATCAAGCTACACAGAGGCTCCCGTGTTTCATCCCCGGGGGGAATCGTCAGGCTAAATGCATGGAGTTATTTTTGTCAGGTGTATAAAAACACCTGACATGCTAGTTAACCAATCAGATTCTTTGTTGTTCCATCAGCCAATCGTTGGGCTTCCCTCGAACAAAGGCTTTGTTGGTGACGCTCCTATGCCTATCCTATTTTTTGTTAACAATGGAGTTTCCTATATCCTGTTTCCTTTGTTTTGTCAATACAGTGGGCGAATTTATTTTAACACGTGGTTTCTTGTATTTCTATTTTAGGTTTTAAATTTTAACTTGTTCAGTTTTTTATTTATTTATTTATTTATTAATTAATTTATTTATTTTTATTTATTTATTTTATTATTATTTATTTATTATATATCATTCTAAGGTAAATTTATATCTGTGTAAACAGCTGTTTGCTATTTCACTTCTAGAGTTTAATAGGTTTCGGGGATCTTTAAAATTTAGGATTTCATATTTTTCATTCAGGCATAATCTACACGGGTCGTCTAAGTTTCTACATGTACTGGCCTATCTTACTATTTTGTATTCAATTATTGGTGAGTGTCCATTTTCTTTGAGCTCCCAATAATGGTTAGCTAGTGCTGTTTTAGTTCGACGTTCTTTGTTTTTAAATGTGCTTTTGTGGTCATAGTATCTGGTCTTAAAGTCTAGGGAGGTCATACCCACGTAGTATTTCTTGTTATTTGGTCTTTCGTTGGCAAATATCGTTGCTTGGTATCCAACACTTTTAGTTAGGCATTTATTTTGTAGTGGACAAAGTTTACGATGTATGCAGTTACATCTTTTCTCTTCATTGCTAACTTTTTCGTTTCTATTCGGGTGGTTATTATTAGTGTTTTGTTTATTTCTATTAGTATTGTTTATATTTTTGTTCTTCGTAGTGTTATTTTTGTTATATTTTCCACTTTGTTTATTTTTTCTTCTCTATTGTTGTGTTTTAGTATTTTGTTGTTGTGTGCCTTAATTATCATTTCTAGGTTTTCACAGCAGCTGTAGGATAGTTTTAGATTATTTTTATTGAATATTTTATGTAGAGGGTTGGTTACGGGGAAGTGTTTTTCAATCAGATTTAGGAATTTTTTGCCTAGTTTTTAGCATCTGGTTATAGGGAGGGGTATAGTAGATTATATTTCTTTTTCTTTTGTTTTTATTTTTAATTTTGTTGTAATTATTGGTGTCCTGTTTTTTATATTTAATTTCGGTATTATGGTAACCACTATTTTTTAGAGCTGTATTGTAAATGTTGATTGATTTTTTAAAAACGCTTTCGTTGCTAGAATTGTTGATAAGCCTACTTTCGATCGAATTCGGGATATGTTTTATGATTGAAGGGGGGTGATTAGACTTTGGGTGTACGTATATTGGGTTGGCATTATCTTTTAGGTATGATTCGTAAGTGTTTTTACTTAAGTTTAATGTGACGTCTAGAAAGTTCGTTGTTTTTATGTTAGCCATTACTTTTACTTTTAGGCCTAGTTTTTTCATTTCCATATGTATAATTTTCTTGAAGTTTTCAACCTATACTTTGTTGGAGTCTCTTATTATCGCTAATCCATCATCTCTATGAAGGCCGATATCCGTATTATCGAATATATTTGTGAGTGTATATAAAATGAATAAGCCCACAAGATCAGATGCCTCTGCAGAGTCAAGGGCAAAAAAATTATATCTCCTTATAATATTTTATGTGGATACATGAAGTACTAATATATGATGGACCCTCCCGTCGATTTCGACGTATGGGTGCCCCACCAAGGGCTGCCCGCGCGTGAATTTGTAATTACAAGGGTTGCGCAATCCCCAACAACCGCTCTCCTGAGTCGGCATTGCTTGGTTCCAATGGCAAGTAGTAATACAAGACGACTGGAAACAATGCCGAGATAAGCAGAGAGCACCCATTTAGCACTGTCCAGGCTCGACGCCGCTTAACTTCGGTGATCTAACGGGAACCGGTGTGTCAACGTGATTGTGCCATATATATATATATATATATATATATATATATATATATATGTGTGTGTTTTTCGTTCAAGTTTTAAGTATTGCATGGAAAGTTAATAAAATTGAAATGAAAGCCAAATTAGCAATACAAGATTAATTTATTATTATTATTTTTTTTTTTCTTACATTAATCCTATCAATTACGGAATAAAATTCCTTCTTCAGGGGTGACCAGTATTGAGTCATTTTTTTTTTTTTTTTTCATATCAAAAAACAAGAATAAAGAAACTTATTTCTTTGTTAATTTGATAAACGTCCTTGATGGTACGACGTCATCGCCTTGATGTTATGAAATGGCGGTAGGATTCAAATCCGGTGTCGAACGAGAGATGCGTTGGCACGCTGTCGAGTAATGTGTGTGTTTTTCGTTCAAGTTTTAAGTATTGCATGGAAAGTTAATAAAATTGAAATGAAAGCCAAATTAGCAATACAAGATTAATTTATTATTATTTTTTTTTTTTTTTTTCTTACATTAATCCTATCGATTACGGAATAAAATTCCTTCTTCAGGGGTGACCAGTATTGAGTCATTTTTTTTTTTTTTTTTTTTCATCAAAAAACAAGAATAAAGAAACTTATTTCTTTGTTAATTTGATAAACGTCCTTGATGGTACGACGTCATCGCCTTGATGTTATGAAATGGCGGTAGGATTCAAATCCGGTGTCGAACGAGAGATGCGTTGGCACGCTGTCGAGTAATGTGTGTGTTTTTCGTTCAAGTTTTAAGTATTGCATGGAAAGTTAATAAAATTGAAATGAAAGCCAAATTAGCAATACAAGATTAATTTATTATTATTTTTTTTTTTCTTACATTAATCCTATATATATATATATATATATATATATATATATATATATATATATATATATATATATATATATATATATATATATATGATAATTTTATCTACACAGACATGTACAAAATCTGCGACACTGGCATGTCGATGTTATCGATCAACAGTTACTATAAACTGAGATCTCATCAGGCAGAGTTAGAATCCGATCTTAACCTCAGATCATATTTGGAGAGAATGAAGTGGAGGGATAGAGAAAGAGAAGAAGAAGAAAAGAAATTTAACATTTCAAAAATTAAGGCCGTTAAAAAATTAAAATTAAAAATTAAAGAATCTAAAAACAAAAAACAAAAAATCTAAAATCTGAAACAAACAGGGCAAATAAATAAATAAATAAATAAATTAAAAAAATAAATAAAAAATATAAGGTGGAAAGAGGAACAAATAATGAGGGGAGAGGTGGTGGGAAGGTAGACACATAAATGGAAAAGAAGGAGAAAGAGAGGGCGTCTGTTGATTCAGATCGAGAGGGAAGGAGGGGGGTGAACATGCACGAATCAAGTGTCAAAAAAACAGTCGAGTTTATAAGTGTATTTTTTCAAGTGAACTGTAATATTGTGTATATGTGCGTATGCGTGCGGGCAAACCGGTCAGATGCGTCTATTTGTTGTGGTGGTGGGGCGGTGATATTTGTTGAGGTAGTTTACATGTAATTTGGCCAAAAAAGTAGAAACTTTTTTTTTTTTAGGGGTCGAAATATGAGAGATGAGATTCTAAGTAGTCAAGAAATGCGTGCTCACTTTACGTATAACTTATATAGGAAAGTGATCCCCCCTCCTAAAATCTAAAATAATAACAATTTTCATAATTTTTTTTCATAGCGGATATTTGTAATTTGCCCAAAAAAGTAGAACCTTTTTTTAATTTTTTTTAGGGGTCGAAATACGAGAGGTGAGATTCGGTGGACCAGAAATGCGTGCTCACTTTACGTATAACTTATATAGGAAAGTGACCCCCTCCTTCTTAAAATCTAAAATGATAACAATTTTCATAATTTTTTTTCATAGTGGATATTTGTAATTTGCCCAAAAGAGTAGAACCTTTTTTTAATTTTTTTTTTTAGGGGTCGAAATACGAGAGGTGAGATTCGGTGGACTAGAAATGCGTGCTCACTTTACGTATAACTTATATAGGAAAGTGATCCCCCCTCCTAAAATCTAAAATAATAACAATTTTCATAATTTTTTTTCATAGCGGATATTTGTAATTTGCCCAAAAAAGTAGAACCTTTTTTTAATTTTTTTTAGGGGTCGAAATACGAGAGGTGAGATTCGGTGGACCAGAAATGCGTGCTCACTTTACGTATAACTTATATAGGAAAGTGACCCCCCCCCCTTCCTAAAATCTAAAATGATAACAATTTTCATAATTTCTTTTCATAGCGGATATTTGTAATTTGCCCAAAAGAGTAGAACCTTTTTTTAATTTTTTTTTTAGGGGTCGAAATACGAGAGGTGAGATTCGGTAGACTAGAAATGCGTGCTCACTTTACGTATAACTTATATAGGAAAATGACCCCCCCCCCCCTTCCTAAAATCTAAAATAATAACAATTTTCATGATTTTTTTCATAGCGGATATTTGTTGAGGCTGTTTACATGTAATTTGTCCAAAAAAGTAGAAACTTTTTTTTTAGGGGTTGAAATACGAAAGGTGCACTTCTATAAATTTACCAAAAAAAGTCACCTAACTCAAATGGCCAAGTATTGATTGATTCGACAACAACACCCTTTGTCAGCATTAAACATGAAGTAAAAAAGGGACGAAATTATTCCGTTCCTTAAAAAATGATCTAAGGGAGATAAATCATGCCGAGAAAGTTTAATTAATTACCTCCCTTGAATATTCTGATTTGATCTTTTCTATTTTACTTTTATGGCCATTAGAAGAAGAGAAACGGCCCATCAAAAACTGGTTTATCCAGAGGAGGCTACAAGCCGATCCAGTCATTGTCTCCCCTCTACTGCGTAATCAGCGCTGCTTTAAGATGTCACAGATAATGCCAAGACTTGTGTAAAGAAATCGAAAAGTGTCGTATAACTACACGCTTCAAATACACGAAAAGAAGGAGGTTGCTCAGTTAGTTTCAATGCGTTTCTTATAAGGGAGTAAAATTTCTTTATTGTAGTGGCGTTTAAATTGTAATAAAATGTTAACATGAGTACAAGCAGATAAAAACATGAATTTGTTGAATGAATGAAGAAAACATTATTTAACAAACACGAGATATTTATATATGTACAAAATTACAAGATATTTTGTGAATAATTGTTCATTCGAAATGTTCCAGTTCTCAAAGAAAGTTCTCTTAGAAATATTGCGAGTAATAAAATGTATGTGTTTATGACTGTTTTTGTTGAGTGTGTATCTGCGTGCGACAGTGTAGGCGTTTGTGCGTGTGTTGTTTTTGTTAGGGTACGTAAGCGTATGACTGTGTGCGTTAGTTGAGTAATGAATATTTGCTTCCCAAGCCCAAAGCGGCGAGGGAAGTGGAAACGTAATGCTCTAGTTAACGGTGTGCTGATTTTTTTTTTCACACTTTGTTTTCTCGCCAAAAACTTCACCTTAAATAATGCTTGATCGGTTCAAGACGAATGGTTTTATTTTAGGTGTGTGGGGGTCGTCATACCCTTTTGGTCGGGGTTACCAACTTCCTCCACAAATAAAAATAATAATAAGAAGAATATTTACATGCACAATTAACGGAAGTTTATTTACTGAAATAAACATATTAACAAGTAGAATATATTACTTTGTGTAATGAGTTCATGAGTCCTTTCTTTAGTTTCATGTAAGTAAAAAGAAGAATGTCTTTTCTTTTTGTTGAAGTGTTCATTTGTCATAAAATGTTAAAAGAGGCAATAGTGAATGTTCGCCTGTGAAATTGTATGAAAGCGCGCGAAATGGTGAACTGGAAGAGTGATAGAGATGCGTGTAAGCTCCTGATGAAAGTCAGTTGAAAAAAGAGAAAGTTTTATGTTTGTGTGTGCTTATATACTATTGGGTCGGCTCCAGCGAGCTTATTGAGAAAAGTTTAGAAAAATATGTTTTTGGAGAAATCTCATTGGACAAAAATATCACGTGGTGTGCTTGCTAATACGTCCGCTCGTTTTAAATTGATTTAGTATAAAAAGGCACATCGGAATGTGCGTGGGCGTTATTTTATATTTGTCACGCGCCAATACAACAATTTTCACTCTGCGCGCCTAAATTGTATTTATTTCAAACAACATTTTTTTATTCGAATCTTAACCGTGTCAACTGGCACAATACTCCCCCCAGATTGAAAAAAAGGAAAAAAAAATTTTTTTTTTTTTTTTTTAATATGTAATGTATTCCTTGAAATGTTTCGGCCAGTGGACTTTTCTACCGGTTTTTGTCGTAGGTTTGACGTTTCCGTCACTTTCTGCTGGACTCCCATGTTCTAAGGGAATTTGTTCTGGTGGGGAAATTGGCTGAGGGTGTTCCTCAATGTATGCTGGTTTAATTCGGTCGATCGCGATGTTGTCTTTCTTGTTTTTCCTTTGGACAGTGAAATATTTTTTACTTCTGTCCAAAACTTGGTATGGTCCTGTGTAATTTGGACAAAATGGCTTTTTGACTGTATCATTCCTAATAAATACATATTTGCATGTGTGAAGGTCATTTGGCATGTGTGTTTGTTTGTCAGCCCTCCTGGTGGGTGTAAATTTGAGAGAAGACATTTTGTTCTTTAATTCTGTCACAAATGTATTTGTGGGTGAAATGTCTGTGTATGCATCAAAATATTGTCCAGGTAGTGTGACTGCTGATCCAAAAACTACCTCCGCTGGCGTGCTTTGTAAATCCTCTTTCATCGTGTTTCGGATCATTAATAGGATTAATGGTAAATTATCTGACCAGTCTGCGTTGTTATGACTCATAGCCAAAGAAGTTTTTAGCTGTCTGTGGAAGCGTTCGACGAGGCCATTCGAGCAAGGGTGATAAGCCGTTGTCTTTATGTGGGACGTTCCCAACAATTGGTTGAACTCTGCGAAGAGTTTCGATTGAAATTGCGAGCCTCTGTCCGTTGTGAGTACTGACGGTACTCCAAAAATCGCTATCCAGTCTTTTAATATTGTGACAGCTACTGTCGCCGCCGATGTGTCCTTCACGGGTATGGCTGTTGGCCATCTGCTGAACCTGTCGACTATGGTGAGAATGTGGGTGTGTCCTTTCGAAGGGGGTAATGGCCCCACCAAGTCAACATGGATATTGGTAAACCTGGCATCTGGTGTACTGAAAGTACCCAGTGGTGACTTTGTATGCCTGTGTATTTTATTCTTTTGACAGGATACACAAGTCTTGGTCCAATTTCGAATATCTGTATTCATTTTCGGCCAAACGAAACGGTCTGCTATTATTCTTACCGTGGCTCGTTTGCCTGGATGAGATAAATTGTGGAAATGTTGAAAAACATGTCGTCTGATGCTTGGCGGTATGTATGGACGTGGTTGTTTTTTTGTTGTATCACAATAAAATGTTGTTGTACTAAAAGGTACAGGCATTTCCTTCAATTGCAAAGACGTTTTCTGTTGTACGTCAGTGAGTGTCTCGTCCGTTTTTTGTTCTTGTGCAATCAATTCCATACTCAGCGAACTGGAATTTATCGAAGTTATTGCAGCTCGTGATAATGCGTCAGTCACAATGTTTTCTTGTCCTTTGACGTATCTGATGTCTGTAGAATATTGAGCAATATAATCAAGATGTCTGATTTCTCTTGGGCCATACTTATCTATGTGTGTATGCAGTGCATACGTTAACGGTTTATGGTCAGTGTAAATACAAAAGTCTCTTCCTTCCAACAGATGTCTAAAATGTTTAATTGCCAAATAAATTGCTAATAATTCCCTTGAAAAGGTACTGTACTTTGTCTGTGTCTTGCTCAGTTTGGCTGAAAAAAACGAAATAGGGGTCATTGTACTCCCTGTCAGTTGGTGTATAACTGCTCCTACAGCTATGTCTGATGCATCTGTTGTGAGTGTAAGTTTCGATTCTTCACTGTCCTTAATATTATTCAATTTTGTGAAATTGACTAAGGCAGTTTTAGCTTGATGGAAAGCTTTTAAAGCTGATCCTTCCAGTTTTAATTGTTGGTTTTTTGTTTTGTTCTTCAATAATGACGTTAACGGTGCAAGAATTGTGGAACAGTTGGGTAAAAATCGTCTGTAATAATTAATTATACCTATGAAGCGACGAATTTGTCTAACAGACGTAGGTTGTGGAAAATTCGTAATAGCACTTACTTTTTCGGGTAATGGTGATATTCCATCCTTATCAATTGAATGTCCGAGGAAATTTACTTCTTGCTGACCGAAAATACATTTGTCCAAGTTTATTTTTAAACCGTAATGGGACAGTCTTTGGAAAACTTGTTCCAAGTGTTGTTTATGTTCGTCGAGGTTTCTACTAGAAATTAGGACATCGTCCACGTATGCGAATACGAATGGAAGGTCCCTAAAAACCTCGTCTATCAACCTTTGGAAGGTTTGACAGGCGTTCCTAAGTCCGAATGGCATTCTGACAAATTCGTAAAGTCCAAATGGTGTGGTCAGTGCTGTTTTATGGATATCTTCTTCCGCCACCGGTATTTGGTGATATGCTTTCACTAAATCCAGTTTAGAAAATATCGTGGCGTTTTGCAGTCCGATTGCGAAATCGTGAATGTGTGGGATAGGGTATCTATCCGGTACAGTTTGTGCATTTAATCTCCTGAAATCGCCGCAAGGACGCCATGTTGTCGCGTCTGATTTCTGTACCATCTGTAGAGGAGATGACCAGGCACTTTTGGAAGGTCGAATAATTCCTTGTTGTAACATGCGTTGGAATTCGTCCTTTGCGATCCTGTACTTATCCGGCTTCAAACGTCTGGGGGTAGCGTAGACGGGTTGTCCACTCGTTTTAATATAATGCCTTGCATTATGTTTTATATTATCCGCGACTGTGAATGGCTGAGTAAGTTGTGGGTATTTTTGAAACAGCCGACGAATGTACGTCTCTTCAGGAAAGGCAGAACTAATCCCAGTAGACTGGTATCTTGTGGTGATACCTTTTATTACGATTTTTGTTTGGTTATCAGTCAGTGTGCGATTAGTCATGTCTACCGATAGATTATATCGTGCTAGGAAATCTGCTCCTAATATTGGTGTCGTCACGTTGGCTATGGTAAATATCCATGAAAATGTGCGACGCAAGCCGAGATTGACGCTTAAGTACTTTTCACCGTATGTCGGTATTTGGGTGCCATTAGCTGCCTGGAGGTGGTAAGGCTGTGGAGTAGCTTTCTGTTTACTTAGCGCTGGTATCACGCTTATTTCGGCTCCGGTATCTATTAAAAAGTTATATCCGTGATTCCTGTCACGAATAAAAAATAGACGACCTTTAGTAGAAAATCCAGCAACAGTTGTCGTCTCTACTGGCTGGAATGACCGTTTCCCTGTTTCTTGTTAAAATTGCAAGGATACGTGCATCGCCTTGCTTGTGTGCCGAATTTTTTTGTGGTAAAAACAGATTTCGTTCGCTCGTTCTCGTGTGTTGCTTCGACCTCTGCTAAAACTTCGTTTTCGGTAGTTAGGTCGATTATTAAATGAATAACGACGGTCTATTTGCATTAATTCCTGCAATTTACGAGCGAGATTTTCGACCGTGGTTTTTAGTTCGGCCACTTCGACGTCTCTCGTCTGTTTTGGCTGTGCTTGTGTTGAGTTTAATCTGCGGCCCCTCAGATTTTCATGTATCCGGTCCGCCATGTCGGCTAGTTTTACCGTGCTTGTCTCTTCCGTTGTGGGTGCCAGAATTTGTACTGTTGTGTCTGGGAGTTTATCCAGCCACAAACTTCTCATAATAGTTTCGGACATCTTGTTGTCTCCTAGCAATGATCGCATGTATCGTAAGAGTTGTGACGGTGTACGATCTCCTAATTCTACTTGGGTGAAGAGATTGCGTAACATTGTCTCGTTTGATAAGCCAGTCCGTCTCAAAATAGCCTCCTTAAGTTCGTCGTATGGATTATGTTCTGGAACGTTCTCCAACAAATCAGTTACTTCCTCGACGACGTCTGCCGGGAGTTTTTCAACCAAATAACAATACTTGGTTCGCTGAGACGTAATCCGTTTTGCGTCGAAAAGGGCCTGGATCTGGATAAACCACGTCTTTATATTGGTGGGATTAAAAGGTGGAATATTTAGCGTTAACGTAGCTAGAGGTGTTTCAACGCGGGGAGCGTCCATTTTGTGTTTTTTTGTTTGAAAGTGATTTTGGAGCCTTTAAACTGTCGGTTGATTTTTTTTTTATCTTTCGACTTAATAGCGACTACCGGCGTAACTCGCTAATTTGTTGCTACATTGTACTGAGATCCACGCTTCGTTTGACGGCTTGTATCATCCCTTGAGATTCGCATCGTCTTTTTCTTCCTTTGAGTGTTACCGCACGCATGATATCGCCAGTATGTTAGGAAACCGCGTGTAGCTTAAAAAGATTCCGTTGTATATGCAATTCTAAGTCGTGGTCACCAATTTGTGGGGGTCGTCATACCCTTTTGGTCGGGGTTACCAACTTCCTCCACAAATAAAAATAATAATAAGAAGAATATTTACATGCACAATTAACGGAAGTTTATTTACTGAAATAAACATATTAACAAGTAGAATATATTACTTTGTGTAATGAGTTCATGAGTCCTTTCTTTAGTTTCATGTAAGTAAAAAGAAGAATGTCTTTTCTTTTTGTTGAAGTGTTCATTTGTCATAAAATGTTAAAAGAGGCAATAGTGAATGTTCGCCTGTGAAATTGTATGAAAGCGCGCGAAATGGTGAACTGGAAGAGTGATAGAGATGCGTGTAAGCTCCTGATGAAAGTCAGTTGAAAAAAGAGAAAGTTTTATGTTTGTGTGTGCTTATATACTATTGGGTCGGCTCCAGCGAGCTTATTGAGAAAAGTTTAGAAAAATATGTTTTTGGAGAAATCTCATTGGACAAAAATATCACGTGGTGTGCTTGCTAATACGTCCGCTCGTTTTAAATTGATTTAGTATAAAAAGGCACATCGGAATGTGCGTGGGCGTTATTTTATATTTGTCACGCGCCAATACAACAATTTTCACTCTGCGCGCCTAAATTGTATTTATTTCAAACAACATTTTTTTATTCGAATCTTAACCGTGTCAACTGGCACAGGTGCGAAAAGGGGATTTTAATCGGATGAGGTGTAGCCGGTGTAGTTTAAAAAACATCACGTGACAACCATTTTTTTTTGTTTTTTGCTAAATATTTTTCTGGGAGCCGGTTTTGTATGAAAACTGTAATTTCTTTTTTAAATGTGATTTTTGGGTGTTGTTTGTGTGTTGTTGTTTTTTTGCTTTTTTTTTGCTTTTTTTTTTGCACATGCCATTGGTCGATTAATATTATACATATCAATCCTATACCTTAATTAATTTATTGAAATGATGTTTCGATTTATTCAACCACGTCACTATAAAAGTAAAAACAAAAAGGATCGGTACTCAGACAAGAATGCACTGGCATGAGTTGAAAACAGACAAAAACTTCACAACAATCGAATGAAATTAAATTTGAAAAAAATAAAAACATTTCTTTTATTTTGTCAGTTATATCTGAATTTTTAAAATTAAGAATTTGTTTTCTCCGCGAAAACTTAACCTTAAATAATTTTTTATCTGCTCAAGACAATTGGTTTTATTTTAGGCGCAGAAATGGGATTTTAATCACACAAGGTGTGGCGAACATAGTTTAAAACACATCACATGATAACCATTTTGTTCGGTTTTGTAAGAAAAATGTCATTTCTTTTTGAGATTCGATTTTTGGGTATGGTTTGTGTTTTTGATTAATATTATAGGATTGGGATACATATCAATCCTATACCTTAATTAATTTATTGAAATCATCTTTCGATTTATTCATCGACGTCAACAATAAAAGTAAAAACAAAAAGGATCGGTACTCAGACAATAACGCATGAGTTGAAAACAGACAACAACAAAAATCACCACAATTAAATTAGATCTTTGTTTAATAACATTTGTTTGTCATGCGTGTGCGTCCGTTATATCTGCATGTTTTAAATTCAGAATTATTCGGTCAGTTCTAATTTCTACTTATTCATTTTACTGTAATTGTTCCCTTGTCGATGGGTCAGACGTTTTCTGATATCACGCAAGGTTACTCTCACAAAATATCTAACATCTGAAGAAGGGAAAAGTGAAGTTAAATGAAAAAAAGAAAGAATTTAAACATTCAGATATAAGGGACACGCATGTATGACAAACCAAAACGTTTTTTTGTCCAACAACACCGCACATATAAATTCAGTGAAAATCACTAAATTATAATTTTGGGGGTTAATTAATTATTCATTAAAAATAACATTTCAAATTTTTTATAAAGAAAAAAAGAACTAGCAAAAATTATTGATCTACAATGGTAACACTCTGCTGGTTAGTAATGGCAGAAGTTTATCCAATCCTAATTCTTGCATCACAATAGCATCTGTTCCTCCCTATAAACCAATGGTATCACCAAGGTAACAACATTTCTCGAAATCTTTAAATTCTCAACAAGAAAGTAATTTCTAGGCTAGAATTTAATTTTATAGAAAAAAGTCAAGTATTATGATTCATTTGTGCTCTTAACAACCCCCCCCTCCTAAAAATAAAAATAAATAAATAAATTTGCCAATTTTGGAATAGTGAAACAGTTGTAGAATAGGGCCATCACTTTTCAAAATTTTTTAATTCTATTTTTAGCAAATTTATTTGTTCAGAAAAAATAAATTACTTCATGATCATAATGCATTACTAAATAGAGAACGGCCATCTTGAAATATTTGGAAAAGTGTGCAAAAAAAAAAGTGTCAAAATGAAGCAACCATTCTGAATCGTTTCCAGTTAACATGGACAACAGCCATGGTAAATTCTTTTTTCTTAAATTAAATTATTTTGTCAAAATAAAACGTTAAATTTAATGGTTTTATGCAAAAATACCGACCCATTTAGCATAATGGTTATAGAGTTTGCTAATGAGCCAGGGTTCAAGTCTTGGTCGTGTCATATTGAAGACCCCAAAAAATGATACTTGAATCCTCTTTACTAAACACTCAGCATTATAAAGTGAGTATCAAGGGTAAGTGGAGTAATTCAGGGAAAGAGGTGACGTTCTCCAGTACATCATGGTGTAGTAGGCAGCGAAAAGAGACTACAGTTGAACTACCTATGCAAAAATAAGGTGTTTTGAAATAGTGTCACTTTCTGCTTGAATGCATTGAAACTAACTGAGAAAATGTTTTCTTCTTCTTCTTGGGTCATCCATCAATTAACGGTGAAATATTCACAAAGTTCATGTGCCATGATGCTTGCTCGCTCATTACGGCCAGAAGTACCAATCTTGAGAGGCTAGTGTCCTTCTCCAGTAGTCTTGCTTGTAATATAGGCCTCCCAGCTCATCACTTGACCTCTGAAGACCAAACAAACGCTTTTCCATTATGTTCATTGTGTCAAGATTCATATTCAGCCAGCGCCAAAAAGTTGGCATTGAACAACTGCAGTTATGTGTAGTAGGCAAACTTTTGAAAACAATGGAAATGCGAAGGAAGAATTTGTAGCAGTTGCATGACAGATCTAGTTCTTTTGTATGTACACGCAATTTCTTGTGTTATGTTGAGTTGTAGTTTGGTTGGCGAAAAACAGGCCTTTCCAGACTCGCGTATTGATACACAGGTGATTAGCACATCACTGCACATGCATACTCATAGCCAGCTAGAGATAAATCAGTTGTTATGATAAGATGATAAGAACATGCTCTTGTTCTTTGCCATAAAATCGCAACATAGATGGGACTCATAAATTCCACATTCTGTTTGTAGTTAAAGCCTGTCTGCCGAGAAACTCACCTTATATTCCAATTTTCCAATTAAATAAAGTTGATTTTATTATAATGGTGATGTTGGCAGTTTATTTTGAACTTGGTCACCTCCTTTTCTGACGCAGTGCAAGCCAGACCCGTCATATAACTACCCACATGGCCGACTAGACAATCAACCAACAAACAATCCACTATACAACCATACAGCATTTTGTTTGATACATTGTCTCACCACGATATGTATTTTTTAATGGTGGCAAGTCCAAACAAAGTTTATAAATTCGACACGAAAGATGAAATTGAAAAATATTATATGAATTTTAGATTTGATTTTAAGCGCTGTAAACCCATCCTTAACATCAAGTCTCAAGAATGGAATGTTGTTGGGTTACGGTTAGTCTCAAGAATGGAATGTTATTGGTTTAGGGATAGGGTTATTATTCATGCTGATTGTTGTTATGAGTAGTGATGGGACGATTCTGCTAGTAAAATACTTATAAAATCTCTAAAATGGTCAAGAAGGCCGAGAGTTTCTTGGCACCACTCAACAAGACCTTTTTAGCCCCTCTTAGAATTTGCAGTATCAGTCTGAAACTCGTATCTTGCTCAGAACGTTGATCGCATGGTGCATTAACGATCAAGATCTTTCCGATTCTCTCTCTTACAAACTTTATCACTTGGGGCAATGAGAAAAAAGTGGCTGGTTACTTTGAATCCAAGCTTCTCTTCTTTCACCACCAACGCTCTGATCCTCACTTTGCCCCAGTTTAAATGAATGACTCTTTCATTGAGGAATCCTCCTGCTTTGATGAGCTTCTAGCACTGACTTATACTCCAGACCTGAAATGAAAGACTTACATCAAATCTGGAAAAATGGTTGGATTATTCTATCGCTCCAGAAAGTACCTCACTCCTGACGCAATCATCAACCTGTATAAGAGTCATATACGTCCTAAGATGGAGTACTGTTGCCACATCTGGGGAGGTGCCGCACAGAGCACTCTTTTCTGCCTTGACAAAGTACAAAATCGACTTTGCAATCTAGTGAGAAATGTCCTCTTCTCTTCCCTACAGCCTCTTTCTCACAGACGAGACGTTGCTAGTCTTTCTCTACTCTATCCTTATTTTCATGGTAGATCCTTGACAGAGCTCCAATCTATGGTCCCCCCCCCCCTGTAAAACATTCACAGCAAGAACTCGTCTAGCTACAACCACTGTAAATAATTTTCCTTTCTTCCTCTGTGTACCTGGAGCGAAACTCGATGAGCAGAGTTTCTTTCCAAGAACTACTCGTCTGTGGAACACAATATCATCAGACTGCTTCCCAGCTGACTACAACATGGTTGTTTTTAAGTTCAATGTTAATAAATTCTTGTTGAGCCGTTTTCTTAAATAACCAAATTCGTCCAAGTTTCGACCATCCTAAAAGTGTGCGTTTCACTGTCCACCGGACAAACTCATTAACCTTTATCCTCGAGTGGCCTTTGGGCCTTGATAAGTTGTGACTCATTAGAGAGAGAAAACGCTCAGAGACGTGGAAACCTACTTATACGATGAATGCCTCGCTCCCTTGTGCTTGGATCCATTGAAGTCCCAACGTCTAGCAATTGACTTAGTAAACACCAACAAAATTATTAACCATCTCACCACCACCAATTACAACACGGAGCACTTTTTTTATGTCCATGTGTCTAACACATGTGGACATATCTACAAAGTCAGAAAACAGCACAGCTCCCATGACTTTCGGAAACATTTTTCCACGCTCAGAATTGTTGAAGCATAAAACAAACTGGGTGCATCAGTTGTCGGCTGCTGAGACACTGAATCCTTTAACCCCTGTGTACTGAACTTCGCCCAAACTGCACCTGATATCCCCATCTATACACATGCACACATATATATCATGACTCATGTTTATTTCCCTAACAAGTGCACATTATCTCCAGGGCTTTACGGAGTCCTCCAAAAAGCACGCTCCTTTTTGATGGAGCGAAGGAGGAGGGCTCATTTTATATTCAGCGGGAGTGGAGCGGGAGCAACTCCATTTGGGACTAAAGAGCGTGGTTTTAGCGCTCCGCGCTCCACGCTCCTCGCTCCAAATTTTTTTATTTTTTTTTAAACATTAGTTTTTTAGTCAGCGATAAAAAGGAAAAGAAAAGAAAGTCTCAGAGTTTACTCTGAGTTATGTTTTTAATTATATCTCTGGTAAATATATATGATATAGGGAGAGAGAGAGAGAAAGAGGGGGGGAACGAAGAGGGGGAGGAAGGAAGGGGGAGAGAGAGAAAGAATTAGAGAGTTAAGCATAAAACAAAACATTTGAAGTTTCACACCGACATGTTAAATTTTTGATGGGACAGTTTTCTTAAGGCAGCAGACAATTTGGTGCCAGTGTGTCTATAGATGTCTTTGAAGTTATTTTCTTATAGATTTGAACTTCTTTTGTATTTATGACAAGGATGTTATTGTTGATTGAATAAATAACCCAATTTTTCTTTTAATTCGTGATTTTAGATAAAGAATTTTAGGTTCAATTATACAATAGGGGCCATTGGATTTTCTCGCCCATTTCGCTCGGTATTCATGCAAATGTTCGATAAAATCGATTTTGAGGGTGAAATGGTACATGTTATTCTGACAAAAAATTCTAATTTATTTTTTAGCATATATCAAATTGAACTTTTATTCCACATTTTTACCCGTCGCCTTTTCGGCGACATTTTGTTATTCTTAAATTCACGACTAGTATGTTTTAACCTTTTCATGTTTGCTTTTAAATTCGTTAAATTCCGTTAAAACTTGCTTTTGTAAATAAAATGTTCAAAGTTGTTTTTTTTTGTGTGTAATAAATTGTTAAAGCAGTAAAACTATATTTAGTCAAAGGAAAAATATATGTAATCCAAGGAAAAAATATCTTTAGTCCAAGGAAAAAAACAATAAAAACCAACATGGCCGCCAGCGATTAAAACCTCGAATTAAAGTTAGATTCTCAACACTTTAAAAAGTAAATGAGAATTTTATTTCAGGACCAAAAATACAATTAAGACGAGTAATGAGTTTCATCAAAAATTTGGGCGAATACCAAGCGAAATGAGCGAAAGAAAACAGTGGTCCCTATTCTGCAATTAAACCGATGTTTAAACTTAATTAAATTAAAGAAAATATCTTAAATTTTAATTTAAAAAAGCAAATAATAAGACTTTCTGACTAATTTGTTGTTTTTTAGAACCGAAAGTAGATTAGATATTTTTCTTTATCTTAAAAAATCTATTATCGAATATTAACATTGTAAACAGTTTGTATTTGTTAAAGATTTAAAATATCGACGTCTTCACCTTTTTTATTCAAATTTTTAATTTTAATAAATATTTTTGCTCGACCTAGGAAAACTTGCTCCAGTTAATTTTTTGGCGGAGGAAAATTTGACGCAATATTTTTTCAACTTCCAAGGCCTAGGCCAGATATTTTGTATGAAATTTTAAGACATTAAATGAATCTCTGGATTGTTTATTGACAATTTATTGATATTTTTTGGCCAACTTATGAAAAAATAAATTTTTATTCAATCTTTAAAAAATAAATTTCATTGGGTATTTTTCGCTTAAATTGTACTATTGAAAACAAAATGGATAAATCAATTTGTTTGAAAGTAATTGCGCGTTTCTCTGTTGTAAATAATAATATACATTATACAATATATAGTTACGTTCGTAAAACAAATAAATATATATGGCTGTCTCTCCTCTCCCAGAAAAATGTTTTCTTTAAAAAGAAAATAATCACTAATATTGTTTAAAAGTAAAACTTTATTTACTTAAAACAGATCTAAATTCCCTTCCAAAATAAATAGAAAAAATATCGGGTCAAATTTTCTCTTCCCTGAAAAAATAGGTTGTTAATGTAATGAAAATTAAAATTGTTTTAAAATACTTCAGGGATTTTTCTATTTCTATTTTATACCTCAGGAAACGAAAATTTATGTATAATCCTATGCTTCGTCCGACATGTTCTCCTATAACTCTCAAAATATTAGCGAGATTTTGTCAAATATTATCTTACGGTCTTACACTTAAAGTGACATCCCAACCCATATGAGATCCTTTGACGCCCACCCCTATCCTTCGACCACTCATTGGCAGAATAGAATGTTTATGAAAGAAGGTACATTTTCATTATGGAGCGCTGAAAAGAACCACTCCTTTTTTATAGGAGTTGAAGCAGGAGCGGCTCCTGTTTGAAAAAGGGGAGCGCGAGAGGAGCCAGCTCCAATTTTGGGCGTTGGAGCAGGAGCGGGAGCAGCTCCAAAAGTAGTGGAGCGCGTAAAGCCCTGATTATCTCATGCACAATACATGCACTTTTGATGAGTTCTCGTGCACCCTAATTCTTTGTAAATCAATGATAAAAAAAAACAACTTTATTTAATATTTCATCAGAGAAAATCTATTAAAATGTTTGCTTATCTTTGTAGATTAACATTCTCCGCTGAATCACACACACACACCCCTTCCACTAAAAAAGTACATTCTTCTCTTCTTAGACGATTACGTGTGAACACCCTGAAAGACTTGGCGGAAATAACAAAAAAACAAACAATTATTTTAGAATTTAGAAGCGGGATTAAGTTTCGTATACAAATTCAACATAAAATGATCCCCCATTTCCGGGCCATTCTAGCTTTTTAAAGCAGTTAATTAAATTATTTTTACCACTAACCCTATGCCCAAGTGGCAAGGTCGTAAAACCACATATGATCTCCTAAAGAAGTACAGAAATTTTTTTTAAAAATGCACAGAAATTATCTACCATAGCGACAACAAAAAATGGTTAACTGCCCTAAACGCTAAAATGACCGGGAAAATAGGTAATTATCTTACGTTAAATTCATGTGCGAAACTAATACCCGACTCCAAATTCTAAAATAATAGTGAAGTTTTTTTCTTATTTCCGCCAAATTTTTCAGGGTGTTCACACGTAATCGCCTAAAAAAAAAGAATTTCATTTATTTTTGTAGAGAGATTTAGCTGATGGTGTTATCTACAATAATACTAATAATACCAATAGTTTTCATTTATCCAAAATTTAGAATATAGAAAGATTGACAAAAAAGAATTAAGCGCATGGTTTGTTTATCAGTTGAATAATTGCAGCTAAGAATATTCAAGGGAGGTAATTACAAAACCTTTCTCTGATTTATCTCCCCTTTGATCGTTTATTAACGAACTAGGATCTAACATTATCCCACAACAATGATGGCAAGTGGGAAAAAAATTTGTGCCAGAACGTGAGTTGTTTTTTTGTGTGTGGATGTTGTTTTTTTTCTTCTTTTTAACTAATGAGTCACCATTTGTCAAGGCTAAAAACCATCCGAGGATAACGGTTAATTAGATGGATAATTTGTACAGGTGCTGCTCTTCTGTGTAAATTTCTACCACCCTTTCCCGAAACTGAAGCACGCTTGTAATGGAAAGGGGGGGTCCCTTCCTTACATTTATCGCACAAAATGAATTGAACGAACAACAACCGAGTAACAGGCAACAAAAAAGGGTTTATTTAACAGAGGGTTGGAACTGTGTCCCAGTGAAGAAAAGAGGCTGCCGGGTCGTCAGCAAATATATTCTCAGTGGAGATGGCTGCTGCTGGAACGATGCAGAGGAAAGGCAGGAGAAAGATGTTTCTTCGTTGCTGGCCGATTTCTCTCTGCTGAATTCTTCAACTGACCAGGGGGTATAAAATAGTCTATGAGGGGACAGTTGATATCAATACACCCTGCAAGCCGATTAGTCAGTGTATGATCAATTTGCTCACAGGGGACAAGAAGAAATAGATCCTATTTCAGTCTGCTACATCACCCCCTGCTTAGGCGGAAAGACAATTTTTGAATTGAATTAGAATTGTATTTTAAGTCGAATAACAAAAAAGGTTTTGTGATTTTTATTTTTACGATTTATTCAATATTTTTATAATAGTATTTCCTGCTGCTTTCACTTGTTATCTACAAGGGAAAAATATTTACACCGTACGAATTTCTACTTTGGCTTGTTTTTTTTTTGGGGGGGGGGTGTAGTATCTGTTCTGTTGTCATAAGACCATTCTTCCAGACATTACCTCCTCCTTTTTGAGGGGATCCTCCCAGACATTATTCCTATCTTGAAGGAAGGGGGTAGTGTAATATCGGTTTTGAACAAAGTAGCAATTTTCTTTAGTCGCTTGTTTAAGTTACAAATCTTACTTCCTGTGGCTCAAGAAAATGGCTACTTTGCTCACAACCAATATTTATGACAACTTAAAATACTTATATATCATATTAAATATTTTTAACACAGATAGGTCACAAATGAGTCAATAAACCAAAATTAATTGATTTTGCCTAATTTCCCAACTCTATTTTGTCTAAAATAATTTATATCGCTAATAGTAACGTTTGCCAAAAGTACTGTAGACATGCATTGTGGATAGCTCTTGCTTTTTTTTTGTTGTTTATTTTTACTTTTTTTCACCCCAAACAAGGCATATTACCACCGATTCGTAAGGGACACCTGTGATAGGGGACACATTTATAGGGTGAAACCTGAGTGAGGAGTTTTGCAGCAAGATGTTTATTCACATTACATTTAAATTTCTACGGTTGAAGAAAACAGGAAGCAGGAAGTGAATTCCAGAGGCAAGTGGTCCGAGGAACGAAGCTATCAGAGTAGTAAATCTTTCAGCATCTAGAGACCTTTACAGTGAAGGGGTGGAATTGTGCTGCCAGATGAGTGATTCGCAGATTCGTTTACATGGATAGACGCTATTTATAAACAAATTTTATGCTGAAAATCACCTACCCACATTACACAGTGCGCACATTAAATGTGTTTTGTTACGGTATACTTGATTTTTTTTACAGTACACTCAATTCAGCAACCACTTTTAAGATTATAAAAAACTTTTTTGAAAAACTTACCTGTATGGGGTGGGTCGCTATGTTTGTTTAATGTAAATTCACCACTTAAATAAGAGAATTTCACCTCATACCATCCAGAGGTCAATTTATGTCAAACTTACATAGCGAACTGACCCTTCCTGCTCATTTAGATATTAAACAGGTATGTTTTTCAATTTTTTTATAATCTTAACATTTGTGGTGTCTAGAAAATTTGCTAATTTTAACCAGGTAGGATAATTCCAAATTCGGTAACTATGAATGTCCAATTCATAGTTACCGAATTTGCAATTAAATCATGCAAATGATTTACAGTGAAATTGAATAAAATTTTAATCATCTTCTAATTTTATGTTATAAATTAATAAAGAAGTAATGTAAAAGAAAAGTCACTTGATGGGAATCTACTAATACTTTCTTTGAAATTCTGGGTAAAGTGTCTAAAATGTCCACAAGAGAAAAGTGTTCAAACATCATTCTCTCTAGAAATACACTGGGTTTTTTTTAAGATGAAATACATTATAGATACTCGAACTGTGGCATTCGTAAAGAGAAGTCCATTTCATTAAGTCTTGATTTTCTTCTCACGTCACTGTGGTCGGTGCTAAGCAGATAAACACGATGCTTTGAAGAGAATGGTTGCAGCAGTTTCCTACAAGCCGCCATATTATTTAAATACCAATGACTTCTTAGCTGCCTGCTGATTGGTTCAAGCAATCTACTTCCTACTTGGCTTGACCAATCAGTGGCCTTCTCTTAGGCGAATCTTGGATGGCTAGCATAACTATATGAACACTTGAGCACCATCCGCTCTTCCTCTTTTTATTCTGTGGCACGAGAAGCCTCTTCTTTCCTTCTTTGGCATTGCCAAACACAAGTCCCCCTCGCTGGGGATGCAACAAATATTTTGAACGAGTCAATACAGAGCTTTCACAAAAATAAATGCGGCACTTTCTTCTTCTTCTTCTTCTTCTTCTTTTTTCGTTTGTGCTCACCTCCCAACGAAAACTCAAAATCACGTTTTTTTCGTGCTTCTTTTAGTAGCGACATCTCGCATATGCAAATGAGTATGCCAAAGCTGCCCGCCGCCGTTTCCTCTTTAAAAAAAATTAAATTCAACTTTTCGTGAATGGGCGTTTCCAGGTTCGCGCCAGCAGCTCCTCTCCGCACAAGCAGCAAACCAACCATCTTCTCTTCGACCGCCGTGAACAAGCGTCTTGGTCCACAGCAGTCGGCTGTCTCTCCTACTCTCCGCTACACTCCATCCTGATCTCATGATCATGAATTTGGCAACCCGGTGCAGGTCTTTTTTGCCTAGTGCTTCTCCGCGGTAATATGGCTGCGACTTCCTCTTCAAATACCTCGTCTGTGGAGGGAGCATCCGATGCATCTGTACCAGGCCCGGAACTGTCCACCTCTCTTCGCGGTGATGTGACCACAGCTTCCTCTTCGAAAAATCATCCGATACATTGGTGCTGGGCATGGGGTTGTTTGCTTCGCTCATTGTGATCACTCGTGAACTTTAAGTGGACATCTCATTGTCATTTTTACTTTTTGACGCAGTCAGGCCGATAACGGGACGTAGGTCCCTTACATGCCGAGGCATTCCATCAATGAGGACATTCTGTGAGCTAATCACGCCTATAACACATCCAACTGCGTAAGGGGATGTACACTGTCCATTCGGGATTCTTGTCCAAACACGATCTCCTACCTTGTAATTCAGGTGTTGCTGTTCGGGCTCATCAGGGGGCAGCACATCAATGCCCTTCAGTCTGACCTTGTAACGATGGATCATGTTGGCAGGAGCAGTTAACGGTGACACATTGTCCTTCAGGGTGACGTTATACCAGTAAACTTCCTCCATTTACAAAGTCGCTGAAAGTCTTACTGCAAAATGCTGGGGCATTGTCAGTATCTCAGTTGGTGGCCCGCGTTCGTAAAATATGACTTTCAATTGGTCAACGATGCTTGCTGCGTCTTGCCGTCTTAGACAACGCCAAACAGAAAACCGCGTGGGCCCACAGTCAATAAGCGACAGATAGTGCCTTCCCTGGTAGTGGGTTATGTCTATCCTCACTCGATACCACGTGTCGCTGACGTCTAAGTTGCCCTTCGGCCAGTGCGTGGATGGCGGATCAATCGACTGGCACTCTTTACATTCTTTAATTACTGTCTTCACGGATGCCTTAGAAATCGTGGGGTCGGCCCACCTCAGGAAGTACCACATCCTTTTTATGCCAGGGTGACCACTTTGATGATTGATGGACCTTATTTGGTCGGATTCTAGCCTGCCTGTTAATGTAGTGCATACATGGCTCTGGGGTTCAGCTGCCTTTCTGATTAAATCAACCACCGCTGCGGTACGCGCGTCAGGTTATTCGCTCACTTTACAAGGGTAATGTCGCTGCTTTAGTATGCACCCTGGACTTTCCTGTAAGAGTGTCCGTTATCCATTTGTACACGGAGGCAGAGTCGGTAAAAAGATGCAGTATGGATGCTTCCCACATCACTGTCATATTAACACTCTTTAGTACAGCATCCAGCGTAACCAACTTGCATCTTCCATCTCAGCTCCATTGTGCTCCAGTGACACCCCAGTCGCTAAAGAGCTTGCGTCAACCCAGACATCGACCTCATGACCGTCAACACACCACTTCCCTCGCACGGGGTCTCCTTTGTGCACTCTCGCAACGATTTCTGTCATCATTGTGGTCAATGGAACATCATCTACTTCATCATCCTAGCCCTCGGTGACTGCCACTGCTCTCCTTTTAATAAACACTGCTGCAACTCTAATCCATTTACCGACTAAAGAAAATGCAGCACCGAGTGATGCTGTGTGACATACTTGGGATCTCGTTACCTTGTTCTCATCTCAGCATATTGCACTTCCCCCAAACTTTCTGGCCAAGTACTCATGCACCATCCTGCAGCCGTTAAGGTTCCTTGCTTACCAGTCCAAAGTTGGCCAGCTACTGCCTCACTTTAGCTACAGACACTATATTTTCGTTTGCAAAGACATCATCGATATATGCTGATGTTGCCCGCCTAATAGCGTCGTCCTTTGACAATGCAGCATCTACGATGGCTCGCATAATGGCTGGTGCTACATTGAGCCCAAAACCCATGCATGTCAAGCAGTACCTTTTCCCCTCTAATATGACAGTCTAGTATGGCCACAGGGATTGATGCACATGCACCTGTAAGTACGCCCTTCGTAGATCGAGCACTGACAAATTGGAGCCTTTTGTTCGCCACTTTCACAGCTTGTGTGCATAGACGTCTGCATGCGCAGTATAGGCATCGACATGCCCATTCAGTTCACGAAAATCTAGAACTGGTCGTACCTTAGATTTCTTTTGCTGGAAGACTGCCATTAGCGGAATTAGGCCCTTTGGGGGCCCTAGTTTTTCTTCAGGATAGGGAAGTAGCCATCAATTATCCAGCCACGTCTGTAGCTCATGTCTATAGTCTTGCCGGATTTGAGCGGGCACTGAGTATTCCGGCACCCTGTTGTTAAGTTTACGAGGTGGGTGATCACCTGACCACTTCCTCGATGCCATCCACACCTTGGCCTGTTCGTCAAACACGGCGCTAAAATCAGGTTCCTCTATCTTAATAGCAGTGCAAACATGAAGATCTGTTTTGTAGAAGATGGCTTCGCCAGACTGGTTAATGGTGACTCCACCCAGCATTTTGATAACATCCATCCCAAGCAGTCAACATGTCGAAACCTAATAGTTGACTGTCCACGATCAAGACATCGACCTTTATAGAACTTATATTGGTTATTGCCAACAAAATGGTTCCAACGCCATGACTGTGGATAATTTCGCCATCAGCGGTTATGATGTTAGATTTCTGACGACTCCGAGGACTACATATTGATCCAGTTATCAGAGACCGGGAACATCCAGAGTCCACCAGTGCTCTGCGTTTCTTCCCATCGATCCACACTTCAACTGTAGGGAGCGTCTCTCTTAAATTGACCGAGGAGAGACTGGCGCTGAAATCTCGCCTCCTTTTTCATTTCCCGGATACTCAGATGCAATATGGCCTATTTTCTGGCATCTGTAGCACTGCATCTTTCCTCGCGATTTGTATCTGGGGCCATTACGCCGTTCACCATGCTGATACTGGCAGTCTCTTGCGAAGTGGTTTGGACCAGAGCATTAATAGCATTTAATGCTACCATTAGTCGACACAGTGAGTAACGTCCGATTGATATTAGACTGAACCGGTTGTATAGCTGCCGCAGCTAATTCCTTTTCGTCTGCCATGATAGCCCGTGCTCTAGTAAAAATCTGCCCTAAAGTCATGTCATCCATTCTTGACGCCACCCGAAGATTTTGCCTTACATGACTGGGCAGTCCTGCTACTAAAGCGCACACTATCCATTTTTCTGGAAGTATCTCCCCAACAATGAGGGCGAGTCTTCAAAGCTCAGCCAAAAACACATCTACAGTCTCACCGTCATGTCGTAAAGTCTTCATATGCCACAAATAAATCAGTTGCAAACGCAGTTATCAGTGCCTGCTTGACATGATTTATATCTGCCTCTGTTCCTTGCCTAGCTGTCTATACACAGCAAGAGCGCCCCCTTCTTAACTGCAAGGGAAGGACTCGCACCACTTCGTAAAATTCGCACAATTCACAAACAAGTTCCACCTGTTCTATCCATTCTACTATCGGGAGATCAGTGACAGTCCCACTAAACTCTGGAATCAATCGAATTTCGAACTGCTTGCTTGTCATATTAACGCCGACATAGCTTGAACAAGTCAACGCAAAGCTTTCACAAAAATAAATGCAGCACTTTCTTCTTCTTCTTTTTTCGTTTGCACTCACCTCCCAACGAAAACTGCAAATCATGTCTTCTATTCGACCGCTGTGGACAAGCATCTTGGTCCACAGCAGTCGGCTGCCTCTCCTGCTCTGCGCTACACATTTTACCGGGCCGTTGGCCCTGGGTTCGACTTCGACAAGAAGACAAAATAGCTACTGCCGCATACACATGGACTTGATATAACATACACACACATAACTGCTGACATGTGAACTGGCTTTCACACCGGTCTACAGACATATATACTTGCATACACATATGTGCACGTCGTGACACTGTAGCCAAACATTCAACAATATGAACAATTCTCTTTTTCCCACTGGGGAATTATAATAACAGGAAGTTCCTTTACTTTTGTCTTCATCCATACTTATGGACATACTAACCGCTTTCCTTTTTGTTTCACGTACTAACGAAGAAGACTCAATGAAGTTGTTTTATGTATTAGAAATGGACTTTGTCCCATTTTTCTATACGGTTACATGCTACATATAGACATATTTCATTTCTGTCTAAAATCATTTCATCTTTGATCTGGTAATTGTTTGATAGTTAAGAAAGGATACTGATGGGTTTGTTCATGTCGTTTTTAAGGTGAAAGTCTGCCAGTGAGTTGAAAGTAAAACTACAAAAACACTCATTTAAACTGAAATTCAAGATGGATGCCTAAATCTGACTTGGGAAATCTTAAATTAAACAAATACTTGCTTTAATAATTTAATACAAAGTTCTAATTTATTTTTAACACATATAAAATTGTACCAGATTCCCAACAAGAGGACACTCTGGACTGGGGCAAAAGTTAAAGTTGCCTCAATCTAGAAGGATTTCTCCATCACTGGCAGAGGACAGAAAAGATGAAATATAGTGGGACAAAAATTTAAATTGCCTTAGTCTAGAAGGATTTTTTCCTTCCTTGACTGAGGACATAAAAGATGTAGTATCAGAACAGATACTACACTTTGCTGCTATGAGTTAAATGAAGTGGTTCACATTTTGGTGAATATCGATATGTCAGTGGTTTTAAAATATCAGATAAGAAAGGAATGGGGAGTTGTCTCCCCTTATCCCGTTCGACTTTTAAAAACAACTTGGTACAATTTCTTGTTTGGGTCATCCAAGTATGTTTTTTACGCGATTTTGATATTTGATCAGACTTCCTTGTTATCTGACTAAAAAAATATAAACATTGGCTCTATCTGAAAGGTCATGTGAGTGGTCTTACAAGATCAGATAATTATTTTAAAGTATTGAAATAGTTGGTTTTTGACCTTCTAATTTTCATAAACAGAGATGTTTTCCAAGAACTTCCCATCTGTGAAACACATTACCACATGATTGCTTCCCTGAGGGATACATCATGGTCGTCTTTAAATCCAAAGTCAACAAATACTTGTCATAAACCGTCCTCATAAGTGATTAAATTTTGTTCATTCCAGTCATCATTTTCAATCCTCTCATAATATTCTTCATGTAATGCAACGTCATCATTGGGTATAGGATATGAAGCTGAGCAAAATTTGTGATTTACGCCTATTTTATAATCTCCACATTTTTTTCCAAACATACACGTTAAGATCGTCACGCAAAAAGACATTCCTCACGCTCGTTCGACACACACAAAAAGTCGATTCATTTAAAAAAACTCTCGTCGACAACCCCCCACTGGCGGCCTCGGCCGAGAAAGTGGGGGGGGAGGGAGAAAAAGGTAATCTTTCTATTCACAATCTTTCAATTTGATGAACATTTCTTCACAATCTTTCAATTTGACGAACATTTCTTCACATCCCTTTTCTTCAAGCATCTTTAATTCAAAGGAACATTTCTTTAAGAATCTCTCTTAATCTAAACGAACTTTTTCCTTCACAAATTTGCCACACAAATGACATTCAACATGCATCGCATCATACGCCCCAATTATGAACTTACAATCTCTTTTAAGTATTAAATAAATTGTTTTGTTAATAAAAATGTTATTCCTTTCCTTTTTATTAACCATTATAAAAGGCCTATTCGTATATGTATATAGCTTCATCATTCCTTCGCTTTCTTTAAGGTAAGTTTAAATAATATTTTCTTCCTTTCTCTTGGTTGTCTTAAACTGTTTTATTTAATCCCCACGTGGTCCGATGGTGGAAGCCTAACGGTGTAATAACATGCAATTATAAATGTCATCTATTACACTACCTATGGTTGGGGGATTCATTATCGCAAAACCATTTGTCCGACATCCTTCGCGACTGTGGTTAAAATCCAAAAACCCTTTGTTCTTCTTTTGAATCTCCCGCCATTAAACAAAGACTTCCACCTCGGCCATACTTGCACTCGCAGAAAAACATTGTAGTCATGGATCGACAAAGTCGGATTCCTTGAGAGACAATTGAAATCCTATCAGTGACGTTGTGGTGAACACCACAATTAGGTACTCTCTCCCTTTCTTTCTTTGTTTACTTAAGCCTTCTTTGTCTCCGAAGTAGGGAACCTACGAAGTCACGCAGATTCACGTTTGCCGTAAGATTCCGGCCAACTTGACCACGCGTGAGTTGGGGTCAATAAAAGAACGCGTTTCCTTCCTCACTCTCTTTTTCCATCAGCGTTCTGAGACGAACGAACACCAGAACTCTCGTCGACTTCACCCACCCCCCCACCAGCTCGAACGAGCTGCGTGAGGTAGGGGGGAAGGAAGGTAATCCTTTTTATTCAAGAAGCTATCTTCAAATCCAAACGAACTCTTGTTTCTTCAAACACATATCCATACACACGCATACAAAGAAAGGTAATCTCTTTTATTCAAGAATCTATCTTTCAATTTTACGAACTTTTTCTCCAAACATACACGTTAAGATCGTCATTGCCATTGACATTCCTCACGCTCGTTCGACACACACAAAAAGACTTTCAGCCCGCTCGCATACATATATTTACGCTTACAATCATGTTTAAGTAAATAAATTGTTGTTTCTGTTAATATAAATGTTTTACGTTTTGTTCACTTTATAAAATGTCTATTATGTTGTTTAGCTTCATCTTTCCTTCGCTTTCGTTTTTAATATAAGTTTTTAATAATAATGTTTTCTTCCTTTCTTCTTTGTTTGTCTTAACTGTTTTATTTAATCTACACGTGGTCCAATGGTGGAAGCTTAACAGTAGTGAGATTACGTGCCGTTACAAAGGCATCTATCACACTACCTATGGCCGGGAGATTCATTATCGCAAAACCATGTGTTGTGAAGTGTAAAGCTATATATATATACACTTTTCTACTCTTATGCTAATTAGGCATACCGAATAGCCAGTATTGCATCGATAGTAAACGAATTTCCCGCCTGGACCTTTTGTCGTTTTTGGACCACCATTCATCAATTGGATTATTTTTTAATCAACCTCTTTGATATCTTGCCTGGAGCTATTTTAGACTTGTTGACTTGGATGAACTGTATAGTTTTACTAAAAAGTATGTTTTGGGCCGATCTATTTGATGTTTTATATACCTTTATGTATTTTTATATATATTTTTTCAAAGTTTAATTTTTATTACCTGCAGTAATGTCATTGCGGTAATGGTCCTCTGCGGAGAAGATTTTCTTTGAAAACTCATGAGTTAAGGACTGTAAAGAACTTTGCCTGAACATTGAATTGTAATAAAATTTGATTCGTACCTTATTTTATTCTTTCACTTTATCTATTGCTATATATATATATATATATACGTAATTCACACATCTGCATTGGAGGTTTTGGGGTTACCTGTCCGTAGGCATCAGGACTGGTTCGATGACCAGAATGTTGA
Source organism: Sepiola atlantica (assembly GCA_963556195.1). Taxonomy (NCBI): domain Eukaryota; kingdom Metazoa; phylum Mollusca; class Cephalopoda; order Sepiida; family Sepiolidae; genus Sepiola; species Sepiola atlantica. Next base: position 3,666,517 of record OY744519.1, read on the forward strand.
GGCCCAGGAGTTGATCAATGAAATGCATAAGGCTCATAAAACCTGGATTTATGATAAGAACTCAACACTAAAGAGGAAATTGTACAAGGAATGCAAAAGTAAAGTCCAGAAAGCATTACGGCAGATGAAAGAGTCATGGTGGTCCTCACATGCCAAATTAATGCAAGAAGCATTTGACAGAAAAGACTTGAACGTTTTTTATGAAGGTATTAAGAAAGTTTTTGGACCGCATGAATCTGGCGTTTCTCCCGTATCTGCAAATGATGGCACACTGATAAATGATAGAGCGGATATATTGAATCGCTGGAAGGAGAACTTCGAAGCGGTCCTAAACAATACTTCCACAACTGATGAAGAAATACTTTCATCTATCACTGAATGACCTGAGATTCCTGAACTCTCCTTCCTTCCAGCAATACATGAAGTTTTCGTTGCTATTAGGCAAATGTCGTCAGGCAAAAGGTCAGGGAAAGACACCTTACCTCCTGGGGTGTTTAAGTACGGTGGCCAGACACTAGTGAAGAAGCTGCACAGTCTCTTTGTGAAGATCTGGCAAGGTGGAAATGTCCCTCAGGATTACAAAGATGCATTAATTCAACACTTGTATAAGAATAAAGGCAATAGAAACATCTGTGACAACCATCAAGGCCTCTCACTTTTGTCAATTGCAGGGAAGGTATTGGCAAGGCTTATTCTCAACAGAATAATTAAACACCTTGTTGGTGATATCTATCCCGAATCTCAGTGCGGTTTCAGTGCGGTTTCCGTGCTGGTCGGGGTACTGTCGATATGATCTTTTCCCTCCGCCATGTTGCCGAGAAAGTTCGGGAAAAGAACGAGGAGTTGTATATGGTTTTCATTGACCTTACAAAGGCCTTTGACACAGTAAACTGCGAAGCCCTCTGGAAAGTGTTGGACAAGCTGGGAATATCTGACAACATGCTGAATGTAATTATTTCTTTCCATGATGGAATGAAGGCATCGGTTGTTTCAAATGGAGAGTCTTCAGAACCTTTCAATGTGACAAATGGTACCAAACAGGGTTGCGTAATGGCACCTGTGCTATTTGCTTTGTTCTTTTCAGTTATGCTGAGATATGCTTTTGCTGATATAGATACTGGGGTGAAGTTTAAATTTAGAACAAGTGGTGGTCTCTTCAACCAGCAACGTTTCAAAGCTAAGACCCTTCTTCGACAAACTGTCATCAGGGAGCTTTTGTTTGCAGATGACGCTGCACTTTGTGCAACATCTCAGGAGGAAGCGCAACTGCTTGTGGACAGGTTTTCGGTTGCTTGCAAGGCTTTTGGTCTGACAATCAGCATCAAGAAAACAGAAGTGATTCATCAACCTTGCCTCATGCCTAAACAAGTTCAGGGTGTGAAGCAACGGCCACCAGTAAAGCAACGACCACCAGTACACTGTTTTCCAGATATTCCAATCCAAGTGGACGGTAAAGATCTGAAATATGTGAAAAACTTCACTTATCTTGGGAGTAAGATAAATTGGAGTGCCTCCCTTGATGACGAAATCTTTAACCGAATTGCGAAAGCAACCACTGCCTTTGGAAAACTGTGTCATCGGTTTTGGAAGGACAGGGGGATAAGTTTGAGAACAAAAGTACTTGTGTATAGAGCAGTTGTGCTAACATCACTGCTTTAGGGATCGGAATCATGGACAGTCTATCGCAGCCACATTCAGAAGCTTGATGTCTTTCACAAAAATTGCCTTAGAACGATTTGTGGTGTCACCCTAAGAAATTGGATGTCTAATGCGGACCTATTTACATGCTGCGGTATTAGCGGAATTGAAAGCTTTTTAATGCAATCACAACTGCGTTGGGCAGAACATGTCTTACGTATGGAAGATGATAGAATACCAAAGCAACTGATGTGCGGCGAGCTCAACAGTGGAAGGCGAAATGTGGGTCGACCGCTGCTTCGCTTTAAGGACAAGTTGAAGATGAATTTGACATCTATCAATATTGCTTATTGTGATTTTGAACAGCTTGCTTCTCGACGGAAGGAATGGCGATCTGACTGCCAAAGGGGCATCAAGCGGTTCTCTGTAACTGCCATTGATCAACAGCGCGAAAGACGCGAAAGAACAAAAACATCTACAAGTATCCCAGCCGATTTTTCTCAAGATCTTCCTTCTTGCATCCATTGTGGGCTGGTTTGCAAATCTCTCGCAGGACTCAAATGCCATTTACGATTGAGTAAATGTAAGCATGCTACATCCATCGTAGACTAAACAAATTTTGAGTTGTCAAGACCTCATACGTCGAAATCGACGGGAGAGTCCATGATATATATATATATATAAATTTTAAATCTAATTTAAGGTTTTATAACAGTTCGATAGTGTAGGACCAAAGCTGTAATTAAAATATCTTAATATTATAGAAACCACATCAAAAGTAGGGAACAACATTTTATTTGCATACAATTGTTTCAACCTAGTTCAATGATATACATAATGTTCGAAATGCATAAAACATTTATTTTTCTTGAAAAGGGTATACTCAGTGCTCATAAAAAATTAACCCTCCAGGCTGGCAAAAATTGAAGTTCATTCAGCATTCATGTAATGTTTATAGTTTGTTTCACTATATGTTAATTCCATACACTATTTTGTTTTTCATTTATTTGCTATGTAGTCGTTTATTAAAATCGGTTCTTTTTAAATCAATCGTCACTTATTTCAGTGTCCGCGTATACTTTTCTGTGTTTTTATACTGATGCGCAGTGCCGTCATTATAATCATCGCAGTGTGTTGCATTTCGTCACCACCATACACATCGTCCAGTGTGCTGGGTCTCGCCATTGTAATCGTCATCATCGCCGTTATCGTCTAGTGTTTGTAATCAAACTTTTCATGCAGAGAGGAAAAAAGCAGGCCCGGCAGAGAATTTAAACTGGGTCTTTATTTGGGAGAAATTTTCTCGTCATACGAATAAAAGTCACACATTCATTAAATTTGAGAGAGAAACCAAATTGTTCTTCTTAACTTAATTCTATTTCGTTACGGGGAAACGAGGAAGGGGTAGATCAGTCGCTATCAACTCTTTTATGAATTAAATTCCCATTTTCCTTTTTTTTTATTACATCTCGATTTTGCATCTGAAAACGGACTGACTAAAAAACGTTTTCCTTTTTCATTCCCATGATATCGTGACGTCATTGCTTCAAGGGGGACACTGAACCTGTCACAACGCACCTGTTTGACAGTTCCCTGATTTCTAACCCGAGTTCAGGCTTGTTTATATTTTTAGAGCGAACTTGTCCCCCAGAGTTTGCACTGGTTCACCTAGATCTAAATCCATACTAGCTGATATAATCGTTCTTCACATACATACATCCATTATGTAACATATTCTTAAGATCATATTAGTCAATGGGGGAGTTTACATCCGACCATAAAAATAATGGTATCTCCGTATCATGCGTGCTATCTATTCAGCATAATTGCTTTAATCATTAGCCATCGTAGGGAGAAAATCATATCAATGGTTGATATCTCTGAACGAAAGCCGATTTGAGATTCCGGGTAAATTCGATCGGCAAGAACTTGCAATCGCAGTAGTACTATGCGTGCGAATAGCTTGGCAATGAAGCTCAACAGTGAGATACCGCGGTAGTTGTTGCAGTCACTGCGGTCCCTTTTGTGTTTGTAGAGTGTGATGATGTTTGCGTCTCTCATGTCATGAGGCACTGAACCTTCTCTCCAGCACTGTATCAAAAGGTTATGAAGGGGATGGAGCAGGCTAGCTATTCCACTTTTTAAGACCTCCGCTCAAATATAATCCTTTTCTGGGGCTTTCCCAGATAGCAGTCTGTCTATTGCCCTGGATAGTTATTCTATGGAAGGCTGCTCGTCGAGCTCATGCATCAGGGGGAGACGATCAATGGCATCCAGGGCAGACTGATGTACCACGTTTTCCCTGGAGTAAAGCTCGGAGTAGTGTTCTACCCATCTGTCCAGCTGTTTGACTTTGTCTAGTATGGGTTCACCCGACTTGGACTTCAGTGGTGCTGTTTTGTTGATTGTGGGTCCAGTAGCCATCCTGATCCCGTCATACATGTTTTTCATGCTGTCTGCATCAGTCGCCTACTGAATAGTCTTGGAAAGGTCTGTGCAATAGTTGTTCGCAGCTTCTTTTGGACCTCAGTGCAGCCAGTGATGTAGGAGATGGGTTGGCCTTGTATGAAAGCAAGGATGAACGTTTTGCCTCAATCAGAGGGTCGAGAGTAACAGAATTTGAATCATACCAGTCATTGCGTTTGCAACCTGTTCTCCTCCCAAAGGCTTTGAGAGCTGTAGAGTGGGTATCATTCTTGAGTGTTTCTCACTGTTCAGATGCAGACCGACTGTAATCTCCTTTGAAGGTGAAGGAAAACATCACGTTAAATTCCGCCATTGCGGTCTGGGTGTTGAGTCTTGTTAACGTCTATACGCGCAATACCCTCGTGTTTAGTGCAGTAGAAATCTTTGGGTTGAAGTTTAACCTTGCTGCATACTAAGGAATGATCCGTATCACAATCGGCACTGTGGTAGGCTCTAGACATCAGGAGATGTTTGAGGTACCTTTGTCTAGTAATGATGAGGTAAAGTTGGTGCCAGCGCCCTGACCTGGAATGTCTCCAAGACACTCTGTGATGCGGCCTGGCACCAAAGAATGTGTTGGTAATGCAGAGGTCATGGTAGGCACAGAGTTCTAATAGCCACTGATCATTATCATTGCATTTACCCACTCCAAAGTTACTGAGACAGCTTGGCCATGCATCGTTGTCACCATCTACACGTGCATTAAAGTTCCCAAGTCTGCGAGGGGGAAGGGGGCGGTCTCCGTGGCTGGGCCAGACGATGACCCAGCACTTTATGAATTTTTGCTGGAACGCCTGGTGTCCGTGAGCGCGGCCAAGTGTGTCGCCGACCATGGAAAGCTGATGCCGCGCTTGCCCCTGCCTGTCCGATGCCTACCACCACCTCCACCAGGTCTTCATTCTGTGGAAATGCCTTGATGGTGCCATCCAGCTGAATGTAGAAGTGCTCCTTTGTGTCGTCAGGTGCCGCGAGTGTTGGGGTGTACACACACAATAGATTAATTGATCCATCTGTGGTGTTCAGATGAAGTGAAATTAGGCGTTCAGTGAATTTGGATTTGGATTAAAAAAAAATGATTTAATAAATATTTCAATAAATCTCACGTCATCTTAACTGATTCTAAAATTTCAAAGTTATCGTTTCAACGGCGTTTCTAAGCTGTAGTAAAATTTAAATCTGATTATCGTACACGCGCGTTTCAGTGCGCTCCACTACAGATCAGACATAAAAAAAACAGTATCTTCATAACACCAGAAGATCGATTTCGGCCAAGCCATAAAACTATGAAAGAAAAGAAGAAAAGAAATAAAAAAGGAAATATTGTCTGTACCATGAATAAGGTTTTTAAAACAGAAAATTTGGATTAAAAAATGATTTAATAAATATTTCATTTGTTTAACAAAATCTTGCATCATGTTAACTGATTCTAAAATTTCAAAGTAATATATATATATATATATATATATATATATATATATATATATATATATATATATATATATATATATATATATATATATTTGTTCTGTAAAATAGTAAATACTCACTTTGAAAGGAACAACACAGGTAAGGAGAAACTATATTTTAAAATTTTAGAAAAACAAATCTGGAGGCAAAACTAAATCAAATATTTATAAACTTTTTAAATTAAAAAATAATTATTAAATAGGGAGGTGGTGTCTGATCAACACTGCTGGGATGCCATGATAAAGAAATACTGTTTTGTTTTTAAAATCCCGAAACAGTTTTCATGGTAAACAACTGACGATCCCTTATATAAAAAAAAACATATATTTACATTGGAAGTTAACTAAAATAGTGATTGCAGTAGATTGATTGACTTACTAGACTAAAATCTTTCAACGAAAATATATATATATATATTTTTTTTTCAGTTTTGAAGGTTAAAAGAACTTCCGAGACTATATATATATTCTTTAAATAGTTCTATTAAAAGAAAGAATATCTCTTCAATTTAATTAATGACGAATTTATCTATTAATTAATTTTTAACTATAGGTTCTCATATTTTTCTATTTTTCTCTCGTGAAAAAACTTTTGTAATTGTAAAAAAAAATCCTTTTTCTATTGTTGTGGACCTGGGTAAGGCTGAATGAATGACACAGGAACACATGGTTTAAATGAACAAAGGTATATATTATATAATAGAAAGAAAGAGATTACAAGGAGATGTGCTCTCAACCGCCATTGCCGGTTTGCCTGGGAAGAAGAGAACAAGTGTCACATGCTTCCCGTCTTTATAAGGTGGACGAGTCCATTAGTTCTCGGTAGGTAGGTACAGCACCATAACATCTATTGTGTATGCTTTTTCTCTAACTATACTTTAGACAGTATTTATTGCCCCCTATTATGCACCTTTAATTGCCCCTTTAATTGACTTGTATGCTATTTGAAGTGGATTGTAATTATATTCGAACTCTCGAATTGCTGTATAACGGAGAATTATCTACATCATGTTTTAACTTTGAACTTGGTGTCTTTACCCTATGCTGATGAAGAGATTTGATATAAATAAAAATCCATATCGTCTCAGAAACGATCGTACACAAAACTGTGGTTTGTGTTGGATTCTTGGAACGTATGTAAATGAATATGAGCTGAAAGGGATATTTGATGTTCACAGTTAAATTGCATAGATTTCTTTCATCCATATCATCCCCCCCCCACCAATGAAAAAAAGAAAGAAAGGCAAAAGTGCATTATAGTTAAGAACGAAAAAAGAAGGGGTGAAAAAAACAAATGTACAACAATAACTTTTACTAAATGCAAGAACATTTTTTTAAAGTGTTTTTAATTTCGGAATGTGTTTCGTAGCATCAAAAGCTTCTAAAAACAAAATGTGAGGTCAAAAGCTTTGATACACCGCAGCTTATTTTTAAATAAAGATTAACTTTAACAGTTTTAGTTAAAAATATTCAGATCAGTTGAAAATTAAATTTTACTGCGTTTTGTGACAGTTATAGATATTTTATTCGATTTTCAGTTGTGAAACATACGACATAGAAGATAAACACCACGAAATTCCAGTCCGCCATTTTTTAACAAATCTCTGAGGCTGCGATACAAATTCTGAAATTAGAAACACTTAAAAAAAAATTTCAAAACTGAAAAGCTATGCAGGTCAATAGAAAGTTACATTTTCTTGCGTTTGGTGACAGTTATTTTTGTACATTTGTTTTCTTTTCATCCCTTTTTAGTATTTTGGTATGTAGTTGATTAGGAAGAAAGTCGGGACGAAGAACATAACTTGATAGAGTTAGCTGTGATTGGCTGCATCAAACTGAAATAGAATATAAATAAAACTAACATCTTAACAACTAAATATACATCAACTTTTATAAATAAGACTAACATCTTCACAACTAAATATGTATCAACTTTTATGAATAAAACTAACATCTTCACAACTAAATATGTATCAACTTTTATAAATAAGACTAACATCTTAACAACTAAATATACATCAACTTTTATAAATAAGACTAACATCTTCACAACTAAATATGTATCAACTTTTATAAATAAAACTCACATCTTCACAACTAAATATGTATCAACTTTTATGAATAAAACTAACATCTTCACAACTAAATATGTATCAACTTTTATAAATAAGACTAACATCTTAACAACTAAATATACATCAACTTTTATAAATAAGACTAACATCTTCACAACTAAATATGTATCAACGTTTATAAATAAAACTAACATCTTCACGACTAAATATGTATCAACTTTTATCAATAAAATTAACATCTTCACAACTAAATATGTATCAACTTTTATAAATAAAATTAACATCTTCACAACTAAATATGTATCAACTTTTATAAATAAAACTCACATCTTCACAACTAAATATGTATCAACTTTTATGAATAAAACTAACATCTTCACAACTAAATATGTATCAACTTTTATAAATAAGACTAACATCTTAACAACTAAATATACATCAACTTTTATAAATAAGACTAACATCTTCACAACTAAATATGTATCAACTTTTATAAATAAGACTAACATCTTCACAACTAAATATGTATCAACTTTTATAAATAAAACTCACATCTTCACAACTAAATATGTATCAACTTTTATGAATAAAACTAACATCTTCACAACTAAATATGTATCAACTTTTATAAATAAGACTAACATCGTAACAACTAAATATACATCAACTTTTATAAATAAGACTAACATCTTCACAACTAAATATGTATCAACGTTTATAAATAAAACTAACATCTTCACGACTAAATATGTATCAACTTTTATCAATAAAATTAACATCTTCACAACTAAATATGTATCAACTTTTATCAATAAAATTAACATCTTCACAACTAAATATGTATCAACTTTTATAAATAAAATTAACATCTTCACAACTAAATATGTATCAACTTTTATAAATAAGACTAACATCTTCACAACTAAATATGTATCAACTTTTATAAATAAGACTAACATCTTCACAACTAAATATGTATCAACTTTTATAAATAAGACTAACATCTTAACAACTAAATATACATCAACTTTTATAAATAAGACTAACATCTTCACAACTAAATATGTATCAACTTTTATAAATAAAACTCACATCTTCACAACTAAATATGTATCAACTTTTATGAATAAAACTAACATCTTCACAACTAAATATGTATCAACTTTTATAAATAAGACTAACATCTTCACAAGTAAATATACATCAACTTTTATAAATAAGACTAACATCTTCACAACTAAATATACATCAACTTTTATAAATAAGACTAACATCTTCACAACTAAATATGTATCAACTTTTATAAATAAAACTCACATCTTCACAACTAAATATGTATCAACTTTTATGAATAAAACTAACATCTTCACAACTAAATATGTATCAACTTTTATAAATAAGACTAACATCTTCACAACTAAATATACATCAACTTTTATAAATAAGACTAACATCTTCACAACTAAATATGTATCAACGTTTATAAATAAAACTAACATCTTCACGACTAAATATGTATCAACTTTTATCAATAAAATTAACATCTTCACAACTAAATATGTATCAACTTTTATAAATAAAATTAACATCTTCACAACTAAATATGTATCAACTTTTATAAATAAGACTAACATCTTCACAACTAAATATGTATCAACTTTTATAAATAAGACTAACATCTTCACAACTAAATATGTATCAACTTTTATAAATAAGACTAACATCTTAACAACTAAATATACATCAACTTTTATAAATAAGACTAACATCTTCACAACTAAATATGTATCAACTTTTATAAATAAAACTCACATCTTCACAACTAAATATGTATCAACTTTTATAAATAAAACTCACATCTTCACAACTAAATATGTATCAACTTTTATGAATAAAACTAACATCTTCACAACTAAATATGTATCAACTTTTATAAATAAGACTAACATCTTCACAACTAAATATACATCAACTTTTATAAATAAGACTAACATCTTCACAACTAAATATGTATCAACTTTTATAAATAAAACTCACATCTTCACAACTAAATATGTATCAACTTTTATGAATAAAACTAACATCTTCACAACTAAATATGTATCAACTTTTATAAATAAGACTAACATCTTCACAACTAAATATACATCAACTTTTATAAATAAGACTAACATCTTCACAACTAAATATGTATCAACTTTTATAAATAAGACTAACATCGTAACAACTAAATATACATCAACTTTTATAAATAAGACTAACATCTTCACAACTAAATATGTATCAACGTTTATAAATAAAACTAACATCTTCACGACTAAATATGTATCAACTTTTATCAATAAAATTAACATCTTCACAACTAAATATGTATCAACTTTTATCAATAAAATTAACATCTTCACAACTAAATATGTATCAACTTTTATAAATAAAACTAACATCTTCACAACTAAATATGCATCAACTTTTATAAATAAAATTAACATCTTCACAACTAAATATGTATCAACTTTTATAAATAAAATTAACATCTTCACAACTAAATATGTATCAACTTTTATAAATAAAACTAACATCGTAACAACTAAATATGTATCAACGTTTATAAATAAAACTAACATCTTTACAACTAAATATGTATCAACTTTTATAAATAAAACTAACATCTTCACAACTAAATATGTATCAACTTTTATAAATAAAACTAACATCTTCACAACTAAATATGTATCAACTTTTATAAATAAAATTAACATCTTCACAACTAAATATGTATCAACTTTTATGAATAAAACTAACATCTTCACAACTAAATATGTATCAACTTTTATAAATAAGACCAACATCTTCGCAACTAAATATGTATCAATTTTTGATTCAAGAGAACATTGGAACATAACGAGAATTGGCTTTTGTCGATAAATGAATGCTGTATCCTGGAGTTTCATTCTAGCGGGCCGTTTGTGGTGAAACAACAAGAACAGGATAGCACATCCTCTCAAAAATGCAACTGATTTGTATCATATTTTTTAACGCCAAGATTAATTGACGCTTATTGATTTCGATTCTGCGCAGATGTGTCGTAACTTGCACACAGTTTTAAGTTTAGACGTGAGTGCGTGTTGCGCAAAGCCTAACCACAATTCAATCTAACACATGATACTGCGCATACATTTAAACAAAATAGGTCTGTCATGCAACTGCTACACCTTTTTTTGTGGTTAACTATAATGCATTTTTGCCGGAAAAAAAAATTTAACACTTCTCCATAATGTGACTAGAAATAAGCCTCACCCAGATTCCAGTACTGTTTGTGTCCCTTCAGTGGAGTTCTGGCCAACACTCTCCCGACTCAGTTTTTCCATCTTCCTTAAGAATTCACAACAGTTTTGTACCAACTGAGGCTGGTATCACCATTTCTTTTCTGGGGAGGGGAGGGGGATAAAATTATTGGATTTTTATTAGTTTCAGTTTCCTTGGATTTGTGTAATATTCTTTCTACATTTTTGCTTCTGTTTCGATTTCAACTTATCTGTAGTTAGTAAGCATTACCTGGTTATGTGGCTTGGTTTCCGCACTCAAAGATTTTCACTTATATTTCAGCTGTTTTCATCAGTGCCATGCGATGAATGGTGTCAATTCTACTTTTATTATTATATTATTATTAGGAGTCCTCACACAATCATTGCCAGCGATCAAGTAATGTTCCCTGGAGTCTGAGTGACAACAAGTCTCCTCAGATTTCCAGTACCCTCCACCTCTTTCGATAACCAGTGCAAATTATTTTGCATTAATAGAACAGCCGTTTACCATAGAGTTATCGTTGGTTTTCTCTGGAATCTGAGTGTCAATAAGCCTCCTTAACATTCCATTACGCTCGGCACTCTTGCTACGGAGATCTGGTTAGTGCTCTCCTTGACCCTTTACTTACTTTGCGTAATACCAGCTGAGGCTGGTTCCTCCACATGTGTGTATGTATGTGTGTTGGGCGGGGGGGGGATTAATAATCATCATCAGCAGCAGCAGCAACAACAACAGCAGCAGCAGGAGGAGCAGCTATAATTTTTGCTCGATTGTGGCAATTTCTTGTTGACGTACGATACACCTCTCAAAGAAGGAGGTAATGCCTTGGAGGATGGTCTTGTGACAACAGAACAGATTCTACACTACCTCCTCCAAAGGCCTGGTAAGATGGTCTCATGAGATCAAAACAGATACTACAGCCTCCTTCCCACAAAAAAATGAAGAGGTAATGCCTGGGAGAATGATATCATGACAACAGAACTAGACTACCTCACTCAATCCCAAAAAAGGAGACGGTAATCCCTAGGAAGATAGTATCATGCCAACACAAGAGATACTACACTACCCCTTCACTCCCGAATTGAGCATTGAAAGATAGTTTGGTTGTTTGGTTGTTTTGTTTTACGGCATATCAACCCTTTTCAGGTTATTTAATGCCGAATGCAGTCATTTTGGTGAAAGTTTTTATGCTTCAAGTTGTTTATATCTTCAAATATTTATTCATGGTGTTTGGTTTGGTTGTTAAAGTATATTTGTTTTCTTCTCTTTTTTGTTTCATCTGTTTCTATTTAACCCATAGTTGGGACCCTAACAGGTACTACCACTCCGGGTCAGGGTGCACCTGGGAGCAATGGTAATTAAGAGGAGGCTCCACATTCCCCAAAGTCCGTAAGCCGGATCTCACCATCGGATGTAGTTTAAGGTCATATCAAGGACCGGGAGTAGGGTAGGAAAAATAAAATAAAAAAGGGGAGGGAGAAAGGGAGAAGGGCTGTTGTTTTTGTTTTTGGTTTTGTAGAACATAATTAAGTTTTACAAAAAAAACAAAAAAAAACGTCAATGTAGGTGAATTTCGTCTCAGGGAGCTACAGGGCAGCCTGATCTGGTATCACCAGTTGAAAGATAGTACATTAGTTTAAAATAGTATAGTAAACTGAATTGAGCATTAAAAGATAGTATAACACCACACTACCCAAGAGTCCGACAATTGAGGAGATTTTTGGCCGACGCTTGGCAGTACCTGAGCGACACTTGAGCAGCGCCGCTACTTTGTATATATATTTTTATGTGTTCAATATACAATCATGCCAATAAAAACAAAGTAACGACTCGGAGATAATATAAAATTACAAAAGACATTTATTGTTTGTGAACACGACTGGGTTTGCTATGAAATTGTGTCCATTGAGAATGTGTATAAGAAAGTCTGTAAATGGTGTTTGTTATGAAATTGAGTTCACGAGAATATGTTCAACAAAGTCTGAGTAGAAAGATGTGTATGTATGCATGTGAGTAGGGAAAAGTTTTATGTACCAGAATAGTGTGCTTGTGTAAGAGTGCACACATGTTGTCTCTATAGCAGCCAGCAGACCGAGGAGGTCTGTGGCTGAATGTGTCGTCAGACGAAAATAGAAGTAAAGAGATTGAATTTTGCACGGGCAGCATAATGACACCTGGTCTTTACAAAGGACAGATAACTCAAGTCTGAAAATGCCCTCTAGTTGTAAGTCTGTGTAGTAGTATTGGAAAAGGGAGGTAATGCTACACACCTCGGCCTAACATTCACAGATAACATGAATTGGAACAAATACATAGAAGATACTGCCAAGGCTGCTGTAAGGAAAGTGAGGTCCCTCTACTGTGCTAGAAAACTTCTCACATCTGCCAGTATCCTATATCTCTACAAAGCTACCATTCGCCCATGCATGGAGTATTGTTGTCACATCTGGGTTGGTGCACCAGCCACTAGTCTCTCTCTCTCTCTCTTAAACAGGTCTCTAAAAGTCTCTAATCTAATAGGTCCCACACTGTCTACCAAGCTCCACCCCCTGTCTTATCGCTGCAATGTTGCATCCCTGTGCTTGTTTTACAATTACTTCAATGAACTGTGCTCTGATGAACTTGCTGCTCTGGTGCCCCCTGACATAAATACCCTCAACCAACCTGACAATGAGTTAAATCCCACCCCTCCACTGTTGAGGATGCCGGGAGGCTTTCTACTCCAATAGCTTATTTCCTCGAACTGTTAGCCTTTGGAATTCTCTTTCTGCTCCCTGTTTAACTGACTCTACCAAAATGCAAAAATTTAAATATAATGTGAACAAACATCTCGCTGCACTTAGGATGCCCCTATAAATATGGCTCTAAATTCAGAGAAGTACCTTATGTTTCAGTTGCAATGTGCCTTGTTTGAGGTGAACTATAGTAAAAAAAAAAGTAATACTATAGTTTCGGCTTCCAACAAACAAATACTAAATCTCCATTAGTAGCAGATAATAATAATAATAATAATAATAATAATAATAATAATAATAATAATAATAATAATAATAATAATAATAACAGTAAATTCAGACTGTGTGGACAAAGAGACGAAACAGTAAATCATATAAGTGAATGTAGCAAACTAGCCCAAAAAGAATACAAGAACAGACATGACTGTGTGGGGAAAGCAGTACACCGGGAACTGTGCAAACAATTGAATTTCGAATACGCAGACAAATGGTACAAACATAAACCAGAAACCAGAAACAATACTGGAAAACGAAAAACACAAAATCATCTGGGATATGGATATACAAACAGACAAACTCATACAAGCAAGGAGACCGGATGTTATAATAATCAACAAGAAGGAAAAATCTTGCAAAATCGTAGACTTCGCATTCCAGCAGACCACAGTGTGAAGATCAAAGAAATAGAAAAACGAAGCAAATACACGGAACTAGCCAGAGAACTGAAAGGAATATGGGGCATGAAGAAAGTCAGTATAATACCAATAATCGTAGGAGCACTAGGAACAATCCCCAAAAAACTGGAAAAAAAACTGGGAGAAATTGGAATCAAAGGGATCATTGAAACTATACAAAGGACGGCAATCATCAAAACAGCTGCAATCTTAAGAAAAATCCTCGAATGTGGAAACCAACCCACATAAGCTGTGAAGGGTCACATGGAATCTACAACAGGAAGAAAACAAAACCACAGAAAGAACACCACATCACAAAGGAACAGAAACATCACTTAATAAGCTCCCCCCCCCCCCACCCCCCAATAAATTACATCGACCTCACAACACAAAAATGAACCAATGAACAGAAATAACAAGAAACACCATAAGCCCCCCCCCCCCAAAAAAAAAGAATGGTACCAGCCTAGGCTGACACCACACAAAATATGTGCATAGGGGCAAGGAGGATGAGAAGACCGAGGAGGGACAGCACAAACCAGACCTCCACTGGAAGTGCAGAGAGTGCTAGGACCTTGGAGAGGCTTATCGTCACCCAACTCCCAGAGAAAATCAATGGTCCTTACCAGCGAGAAATCAATGGTAAACGACTGTTGCGATACTGCAAAGTTATTTGCGGTGGCTATCGAAAAGAGGTGGAGAACACTGGAAATCTGGGGAGACTTGTTGTCACTCAAACTCCAGGGAATACCACCGGTTGTCGGTGAGCAATCACTGATGACCTGTTTGAGAACTCCTAGTGAGTACAAAAAAAAAAAAATAAATAAATAATAATAATTATTATTATTAGTAGTAGTATTATTATTATTATTATTAGTAGTAGTAGTAGTAGTAATCAGCTCTACTAATATATTGAGCACTATTTGAAAAATGTTTGGCTTATTTTTTATTTGGATCTATCTATATTCTATGAGATAGAATAATTCATTATTATTTTTCCCTATTCTTGGGATTATTCAAATTTTAATTTTATCGAACATTATTAGATGTTAACACCCGGTTAAGTATAGGTCGGAACCGGATCAAAGCAGGCGGAAGTGACGACATCGGAACCAAGTCAAGAAAACTCGTCGTAAAGCGCGAGAACCAGAACGAGAACACAAGAAAGGAAAACAAAAAAGGAAGAAAAGAAATGGCGTCGTATCCATCACAAGAGCAGCGCCCTCTAAAAAGACCCCGGCTAGGTCCTCCGGATGTTTACCCTCAAGATCCTAAACAAAAAGAAGTAAGCTTCGATCTCTTTTAATTTTGATCCATTCGTGATTGGGTTTCGATTGATTATTATTTCGATCCGGTTGTCTTTGTTTTGGCTTTTTTGTGTGTGTGTTTTCTGTGTGATACAAAAAAGGGGATGCGGTGGGAAGTGATCAACTGAGGTGGTTGCAAGGATTGGTAGGAGGAAGGATTTCAATGGAAGGAGGAGGAGGAGATGAGATTGAAATGAACACGAGTTTTGGAAGAATCATTGGAAAAATGCCGTAAATAAGTCGAGTTACGTGTTTATTTTTTAATTTCTAAATATATATTTATAAACATTCTATTTTTATCTACTTATAAATAAAATAATAAATCCTCGGGGTTTATTTTTATTTTCCCCTGATCAGAAGAAAAACTCTTCTTAATATTTTATCAAACTATACACAACTCACGCAATCAAAGTATATTTAAAAAATAAATAATAATTTTGACTTTCTTTAGATCCTTTAAACTTCCCAAATTATTTAAAAGGTTAAAAATTATATATTTTAAATCTATTTTTTTTGTTTAGTAAACAGAAAGCTGAAATAAAATCAATAATTATTTGATAAATAATGAATTAGAAATGACTTGTCTCCCCGTTTCCAGTTAAAAATAAAATCGAGTTACAAGTTTGAATTTTTTTTCCCCAATTATTAATTTTTTAATTTTTAGTTAACAATAAAAAAAAATACTTTTAAATAGATAGATTTGTTTTAAAATATAATTTTGTAAAATATAAATTTTTTTCAAACTTAGTACTTCTGCACTTTACAGACCGTGCTATTTTTTTTTTTTTAGATATAATTTTCAAGTTAAATTCATTTGTTATGGTATCTTTTGTTTATTAAATTGTTAGGTGAAAGTACAAAATAGTTAACAAATACCCCCCTCCCCATGTTAAGAATGGGTTTCTAAATAATAATGTCATTTCAGTTCAGTCCGTAAACTGCAGAAGTACCTAAAACTTTTATTCACCCCAAACAAGGCAAAATGCCGCGAAAGCGTAAGGGTCTACTGTGATAGAAATCAGATTTTTGGGGGAGCAGCCTTAGTGGGGAGCTGGACTGCAAGATGTTCATGTTCGCATTACATTTAAATTTATGCATGTTTGTACGGTCTGGAAAACAGGGAGCAGGGAAGGAATTCCAAACGAAAGTGGTTCGAGGAAAGAAGCTATCAAAGTAGAAGACCTTTACAGTGAAGGGCTGGGATTTACGTTGGGGTTGTACAAGAGCAGTGATTTCGTCGGAGCACATTTCGAGAAAGTACTTGTAAAACAGGCACCGGGATGCAACTCTGCAGCGATGCAACTGGAGTTTGGCAGACAATGCGGCACCTAATAAGTTAGAAAAATATTTTTTTTGCATCTTGTCGAAGAGAGAGAGAGAGAGAGAGAGAGAGACTAGTGGTTGGTGCACCAGCCCAGATGTGACAACAATACTCCATGCCTGGGTGGATGGTTGCTTTGTAGAGATATGGGATACTGGCAAGTGTGAGAGGTTTACTTGCTCGGTAGAGGGAACCCACCTTCTTTGCGGCAGACTTGGCAGTATCTTCTATGTATTTATTTCAATTCAGAAGTTTTCTAGCCTGATAGAGGGTGCCTACCTTCTTTTGCAACTGACTTGTCAACACCTTTTTTGTACTTGTGCCAGCTCATGTTGCCTGAGAACGTCTCTCCAAGGAGTTTGAACGTTGAACTCTCAGGAAAGGAGCTATCGGTGGTTGGAAGGGTTTCTTGTAGTTGTTTATGGAGAGGAGTTTTATCTTTATAGTATTAGACGTGACCATCTATTTTTGGCTCCATTATACTCCAAACTAGAAGTCGTTTTCTAAGGATTTAGCCATTGTCTTGCATGAGTTGGCATTCGATTTGCTCTCCTGCCGAGAATAGAGCATGGTGTCATTGGCAAACATCTCGGACGCAAGGTTGTTTATGAAAATCAGGAATAATATAGATCTGAGTATCAACTCCTGGGGCACAACCATGTTTATATGATGGTGTTTAGATGCACAACCATCAAGAACGACTTGGATCTTTCTTTAAGCTAAGAAAGATCTGATTATATTAAACATTCTCCTAATAATACTGTACAAGTATATTTTCCCAAGAAAAAATTAATGTCAGATTTTGTCAAATACTTTGGAGATATCATGTGCTACCACCCTAGCTTCACCTGCCTTCTCCAGTGTGGTGTATATATGTTCAGAGATGACCGTTAGGTTATTGGCAGTAGAATGGGATGGCCTAAATCCATACTGTTGGTCAGATAGAAGTTTAGCATTTTCCAGGTGCTGGACTATCGATAGATTGATTAAGGATTCAAAGATTTTACTGAAGAATGGGAGGAGATTCATGGGGTGATAATTTTGCGGGGCAGTTCTTTATTTATCTTAAAAACTGGTAGCACAGAAGCAATTTTCCAGCAGTCAGGTAAGCAAGATTCTGAAAGACATTTATTATAGAGTTTGAAGAGGATAGGGTCCAGCTCAGCAGAGCATTTCTTTATAACTATAGCAGGGATAAAATCTGGTCAGCATGCTATTGAGGTGTCGAGGTTTTTTATGTTAGCCAGGATACGAGAAGGGGTAATGCTCAGATCATCTAATGCGTTTTTTGTTTGCACTGAAGAAATGGGGATGGGGTGGTTTGCAGAGTCCAAGGTGGAGTTTTAGGAAAACCACTGGTCAGTTCAGCCGTATCCATTACCGTGGAAGCGACTTAATGGTGGTTGGATAAAGGGGGAATTGTTTATTGTCCATTGTTCATCACGATATTATAGATTTCCCAGAAATCCTAGTTTCTTTAACATGATGCGATTTCAAGTCATCTGAGCTGTAGCTATTACATGCTTACAGTAGTTTTTAGATATTACACATTTTTGCCTATTTTCAACTGACTTATGGTGGTTGAAACAGCGGCATGCACAAAATGGTAGCCACACAGGTCGAAGTGAACCATTGAAGAGAATGGGACTTGCTTTTTAATTTCCGTATCAGGACAGTTAATTTTATGCCTAATTTGACGCATTCAGTTACCTCATCTACACACTGCTCAGCATCATCATCATCAACCGGTTTATTTGTTGAATCAAGCTACATTAATCCTCTGATGAGGGTAGGGCCTGATTGTCTAGTCTCGATCTAAGTCTTTCCCTTAATTCTTGTCTTTGGTGAGGCCTGACGGAATCCATACCCTTGGCTTTCCTATCACATTTGACCACGTCCTTCCAAGACAACTTGGGTCTGCTAGTGGTGGTCTTCTCTGCTGGCACATTCAACTGTTGGACTTTAGCAATCCGGCCATTGCTGTGCTCAATGTGCCCCAACCAATGTTGTCTGCTCTTCTGCATAATGTCCGCGAGCTTTTGTGTGAGTAGAGACCCCAAAAGTATACTTTGTTCAGGCTTCACCAAACGGATCAATCTGACCATTTCCTTGTCATTATAGTAAAGTTTCTTTAGTGTGGGGGGAGAGACAGCCCAAGTTTCGGAGCCATACATTCGCACACTTCGAACACATGAGGAGTATACACGACCTCTTGTAGCTGTTGGCAGGTGTTTGTTTGTTCGGATTAGTAGTAGCTCTCTCAACTGTGTCCAGGCAGATTTGCAACGTGTAGCTGCCGCAAGTTCACAGCCTCCACCTGATGACAGCATGTCTCCAAGGTAACAAAATTTTGTCACTACTTCAAGCTTGTCGTCACCAGTATCCACTTCTGTCAGTGGAGAGAGAGAGTTTTACTCGAAGGTGCATCTCTGATGAGATCTCTGAACGATTCCCAAGCAGCACGTTGATAATATCTGGTTGTCTTGAATGATGACGCTTCTTCTTGGGGTTGGGAGTTGATGGTGATAATCAACCATTATTACCAGGTGATCAGTATTCCTGAGTGGGCTATGAGCATCTATCACACAAGCCTCGGTCAATGTTGTTAGCAACAGGTTGAGAAGCCAGACTGCTGCAAAGAAGGTGGGCTCCCTCTACCGTGCTAGTAAACTTCTCACACCTGACATTATCCTATATCTCTACAAAGCCACCATCCGCCCATGCATGGAGTATTGTTGCCACATCTGAACTGGTGCATCATCCACTAGTCTCTCCCTCTTAGACAAGGTCCAAAAAAGAGTCGCCAACTTAATATGTCCCTCACTATCCACCAAGCTCCAGCCTTTATCCCACCGCCGCAATGTTGCTTCCTTGTGCCTGTTTTACAAGTACTTCAATGGACTGTGCTCTGATGAACTTGCTGCTCTGGTGCCCCCACGACGTAAATTCACAAGACCAACCAGACAATCTGCCAGATCCCATTCATTCACTGTGGAGGTCCCCAGATGCCGAAGAGCTTTCTACTCCAAAAGCTTCTTTCCTCGTGCTACTGGACTCTGGAACTCCCTCCCTGCTCCCTGTTTTCCTGACGGTACTGACATGCAGAAATTTAAAACTTATGTAAACAGACATCTCGCTGCACAGCTCACAATTTAGGTTGACCCCCCCCCCCCAAAAAAAAGACTCTCACCCTTTTTCTCAGTAGCCCTTACGTCTACAGTGGCGGTCTGCCTTGTTTGGGGTGAACTATGTTAAAAGAAAAAAAGAAAAAGCGAACCATTTCTTTTTAGTTTTTGGTATGAGTCGACTAAGGATTGAAACCCGGTGTCTCGGTCCATTAACGAACCCTCTAACCAGTATACGAAATGGGCCGGTAGGAAATAACCAACACTTTTTTAGGGAACTGCGTATCCGTTACATTAATCAAGATGTAGTTGCTGACAAATGTGTCGGGGACGATGTATGAGATCCTTCGTTGGGTGACTCTGCAAGAAACTAGTTTAGAAACCACCTTATGAGCGGCTTCTCAATGAGTTCTCATGGGATGCTCACAAGCTATCTGGTGCTGCTCCTGCTGTTAGTTCATCCATTCATGGTAACGGGTCTGTCGCTAAAATGAAGAATGGCAAAGCAGTTGGACTTTTCTGCATATCGTCATGGAGAGATGTCGAAGGCATCTGAACAATTGGCGCTACTTTAGTGGCTGATCTTGCGAACATGTTGATTAAAAATGGCAACATTCCATCCGACTGGGAGAATAGTTTTATTGTCAACCCACACAAGGAAAGGGTAATTCATAGGAATGGGGCAACTACGATAGACTGAAACCGTTTGATCGGGTTATGAGGTAGTGGAGAGAACGATAGAAAAGTACATTCGATGGAGGGGGTAGTGCAATCCATGACATGCAGTTTGGCTTAAGCATCGTGATGACATAACGGATGTTTTTTTTTTCACCCCAAACAAGGGGTCACAACAAGGGGTCACATTGCCATGCTTTTTTTTTTCACCCCCAAACAAGGGGTCACAACAAGGGGTCACAACAAGGGGTCACGTTGCCACTGAGCCATAAGGGGCTACTGTGATTAGGGGCCAGGTTTATAGGAGGGGCATCATCCTAAGTGAGCAATTCTGTGATGAGATGTTTGTTCACATTACATTTAAATTTCTGCATGTCGCTACAGTCGTGGAATTCCAAAGGCAAGAGGTTTGAGGAAAGAATCTTTGTTTTTATGTACTAACGAGTCACCACTTATCAAGGCCTCGAGGCCACTCGAGGATGAGGCTTAATAAGTTTGTCAGGAGGACAGTGAGACAACAACGTGAGGATTGGCAACAATGATTGAGACTGGTCATAAATTAGATATTTTTAAGAGGGCGGATCAACAAGAATTTGTTAATGTTGGACTTGAAAACGACCACGCTATAGTCAACTGGGAAGCAGCCGCGTGGTATTGTGTTCTACAAATGGATAGTTCTTGGAAAGAAACTTTGCTCATGGAAGTTCCGTTTAGTTTTAGGTACACAGAGGAAGGAAGGGAAATTATTGACAGTGGTTGTAGATAGACGCTGTGAATGTTTTACAGGGGGCGGGGAAGCAGAGATTGGAGCTCTGTCAAGCACCTACCATGAAAATAACGATTGAGTAGAGAAAGACTAGCAACATCTCTTCTGTGAGAAAGAGGCTGTAGGGAAGAGAAGGGGAGATCCCCTACTAGATTTCGAAGTCCGTTTTATACTCTATCAAGGCAGTAAAGAGTGCTCTGAGTGGCATCTCCCCAGATGTAGCAACAGTATTCAATCTTACGACGTATTTGACTCTTATGCAGTTAAAGGATTGCATCAGGCGTGCGATACCTTCTGGAGCAGTAGAATGATCCAACCATTTTTCTAACGACTTTAGCAACAGATTTGATGTAAGTCTTCCATTTGAGGTCTGAAGTGAAGGTCAATCGTAGAAGCTTATCAAAGGAGTGGCTTCTTAAAGAAGAGAGCCATTCATTTCAATTGGGCAAAATGAGGATCCGAGCATTGGTGGTGAAAGGAGAGAAGCTTGGTTTTAGATGTATTCAAAGTAACCAGCCACCTCTTTCCCCATTGCACTACGTGTTTCAGGTCGGAAGAGAGAGATCTTGATCATCAATGCTCTTCGAAGTGTTGCCATAGATGGTTGTGTCATCTGCATAAATGTCAACGAATGAACTTAGAATGTGATTTGGATGATCATTGATGAAGATCAGGAAGAGGGTTGGGCCCAGAATGGATCCCTGAGGCACGCTGGCATTAATACTATGTGCTTCAAACTTCGGCCCATCAATAACTATGCTGATGAGTTGGTACTTATTGCTGAATCAGGTTGAAATTTGCATGCATTTCTTCCGATGTAAAACCAGAGTATCATTTTGCATTTTCTAAACTGAAGTTATTTTAATATGAATTTCATATCTCTATAAAAAAAGGAGATTTGGTATCTGTCTACCTGAAGCTGAACCTATACTATTACTTCTATTAATTTTACAATTGTACTATCCTTTAATAATCAAAATCAGTTTACTATACTATTTCAGACTAATGTACTATCTTTCAATACATAATCGTTGGGGGTAGGATACTGTAGTATATGTCTTGGTGACCATTCTTTCAGGCATTACTCGATCAGCAGTTGCATATTTTTTGCTTGTATTTTAAATAGATATTCATTTGTTTTGAATATAGTTTAGGAGTACTCATAGTTCTATTTATCTTCCTCCCACAAGGTAAGATGTGATACAAGGTTGGGAAAGTGGGAAACAACCAGCGCTCGAGAATTTGAGCACTCTGGTTGTTTAAAAATTGCCTGGGCAGCCCCATCGGCATTCCCCGGTAGGGGCGCCTCAGACAGTAAGCAATAAACTTACTCCTCCCCAAAGAGGGGAGGCAAAGCCTGGGAGGGTGCACCTGCTAGAACTGCACAGGACCAACAACCCCTAATAGACCGGTGTAAATCCAGATCCAAAGGCCCAGACGATACCGGTCTATTAGGCGGAGTAAAAAACCCTCATGGTAAATATAAAAGGATAAGGCGTTTTTTTTTTCTTTTTTTATTGGGTTGATCGTTACAAACCTTCAAATATACAAACATTGAATATTGAAAATTGACTTTTCTTTGTAAATATGGCCGAAATAAAAGGTTATGTTTGTAGAATGAAGAGGGCACTAGAAAGAAGAATGCATTTGTTGAGTCAGTGTTAGCTGAGATTTTTATGTTGTCACTTTTTTTTTTTTCACATTTCGTTTTTTAAATTCCGTTTTTCTTTTTCTTTTCTAGGATGAGTTGTCGACCCCTAATGTCAAACTTGGTTTTAGCAATAACTGCACAATCACAGACGAGGTAAGTGTTGATAAGTTATTTATTTATTTACTTTTAAAAAAAAATTAATTTCAGTGGGCATCCATTGGTTGGTTGGTGGGTGAGTTTTATGGCATCTCAATTCTTGTAAGGTCATTTTAAGCAGAAACCCAACTGCTCTTCTGCATCAACACCTCAATCTAAAGTGTTGAAATCGCAATTAGTTAGTCATGTTGTGCAATCTTACTCAAACACTGTGCATAGGTCGCCATGGTGCAGGCCAATGAAGAAGCTGTCTCAATCCAACCCAACTAGTGTGAACGCCGCTGCAACAATAACAACTTATTGTGCTACAAATGATTTTTTCAGTTTCTAATAATCTATTTCGACATTGGTTTCGTAAGATTTGACCAGAACCAGGTAGACTCCCCGACAAGAATTCCTTGGAGGTAGCTGAACGATATGTAGACAGAGATTGAACCCACGCTTTTGCCACGGGGAAACTTGGGCCTTGCACAGCTGACTGAAGTTCATCGATATAGGGACAGTAAAACCTATTGCTGTTATGGAGGCTGTATATTGGTAGGTCACGACAAGGAATGACATGTTCACCTCGTTTACACCTGCCAATTTGGGCGTTCATACCAAATTTGAGTGAAAAAGATTGACGTTGTGCGCTCACCGGACCACCAAGGAATTTCAGCACAGTACAAAGACGACGCAGTTTGGGTGTAAAATCCATATGGACGGTGCATGTTGAAATTTAGAACAGATTACATTACCAGGGTAACCAGTCCACAGTCGATAGTCGTTGACATACGTCGGCACGTAGGAGATGTGCGCCCACAGCTCAGTTCAGTTCTGCTAGTGGACAATGGCAATAGTGCATCATCAGAG
Source organism: Sepiola atlantica (assembly GCA_963556195.1). Classification (NCBI taxonomy): domain Eukaryota; kingdom Metazoa; phylum Mollusca; class Cephalopoda; order Sepiida; family Sepiolidae; genus Sepiola; species Sepiola atlantica. The sequence goes on from OY744519.1 coordinate 3,690,730, forward strand.
AACCAGGCTGCTCCAGTGCAAGTAGCAGTGTCACTCCATCCGAGAATAAGGGAGAGGCAAAATTGACCTTTGTTGAGCGCCCTCATTCATGACGTCTGGTTCGAACCCCAGTATGTCTGATGATTCACTCAGGAAGGAGGAAGTGAGTGTCTTGCTGCAGATGAGTGCTAGGTTAAACGACCGCACCACCCATCTCCAACACACCCTGTCACTTGTGTGATCATAAGATCAGGGCGGAGTATAACGATGGAGATAAAGATTTAACAGAGTTCAAAGTGACCGCAAATATTTTTATGGGGTTCAATTAGATTTCAGGCATCCCAAAACGAACAAATCCAAAAAGGACAGATTCGAGTTGACACCAGTTGTTTTCACTTCTGATTACTCGTGCACGCACATTGACCTGTAAGTAGACGGATAAGACTCAAAACCTTTTTTAAATTGTTTGTTTTTTTGTGTTTAAGAAAAATGGGGGAGGTATATTAAATAAACATTGCAGATATTTTTTTTGTAAGCAAAAATTAAAAACAAACGAAATAACATTTAACAAATACAATTTTATTTACAAAAAGTATAAACAAACAAAATAACATTTAACAAATACAATTTTATTTACAAAAAGTATAAACAAACAAAATAACATTTAACAAATACAATTTTATTTACAAAAAGTATAAACAAACAAAATAACATTTAACAAATACAATTTTATTTACAAAAAGTATAAACAAACAAAATAACATTTAACAAATACATAATTTTATTTACAAAAAGTATAAACAAACAAAATAACATTTAACAAATACAATTTTATTTACAAAAAGTATAAACAAACAAAATAACATTTAACAAATACAATTTTATTTACAAAAAGTATAAACAAACAAAATAACATTTAACAAATACATAATTTTATTTACAAAAAGTATAAACAAACAAAATAACATTTAACAAATACAATTTTATTTACAAAAAGTATAAACAAACAAAATAACATTTAACAAATACAATTTTATTTACAAAAAGTATAAACAAACAAAATAACATTTAACAAATACAATTTTATTTACAAAAAGTATAAACAAACAAAATAACATTTAACAAATACATAATTTTATTTACAAAAAGCATAAACAAACAAAATAACATTTAACAAATACAATTTTATTTACAAAAAGTATAAACAAACAAAATAACATTTAACAAATACATAATTTTATTTACAAAAAGTATAAACAAACAAAATAACATTTAACAAATACAATTTTATTTACAAAAAGTATAAACAAACAAAATAACATTTAACAAATACATAATTTTATTTACAAAAAGTATAAACAAACAAAATAACATTTAACAAATACAATTTTATTTACAAAAAGTATAAACAAACAAAATAACATTTAACAAATACAATGTTTTTTACAAAAAGTAAAAACAAACAAAATCTTTTTTTAATTAATACTATTCTGGTTAGTTTTTTTTTTTCATATTTATTTTAAGAAAAATAAAAAGAATGCCCCTTTTTGGGGGAAGCTAGATTTTTCCTATATTAAAAACCAACCATAGAAATTTATAAAAAGAAGACATTTTTAATTTTTAAAAGATTACAAACTTTTTGCTTCTCTTCAGGGGCAGATTAGACACAAGCTTGGTTTTTATGTAAGGAAAAAAAATGTTTTTTTTTTTTTCATATTTAAACAATTGTGCATCTTTACAATTGTAGAACTAAGTTTTTGAATTGGAGAAAATTGCCAGTTATGGTGATGTGTTAATTTAAATTTAGATCATCTTGGGTTTCAGATTACTCGACATCATACCCAGACTGCTTATAGTCTGGCAGCAGCATTTCACAGTCTCTTTATTCTGTGTGTCAGACGAGCTGACAGCAAAACAAAAAATAAAATTCCCTCCATGTTTTCTCTTATAGCTGAAGAATTAATCTCGGAATAAAAATGAAGGGGAACTTGATTGCCGGGGGGTCAGCTTTGTTCATTCTTGCAGCAAATTTTCATCCTTCAACGTTTATTTTGATTGTGATTTTTTTTTTTTTTCTTTCAGTATGGCTCCGCTTGCCGTGCAATCAATCAAGATAAAGTGGGCCTTATATCCAAGGTAAGTGGCAGGCGGCTACGTTTTGGACATAACTGTCTGGTTGTGTTTATTTTAAGATTACTAGATATATTAAGAAATGTATATATACAGGTCGTCATCGACTTACAACCACAATTGGTTACGACTAACCGGTCGTAAAATGATTTGGGTGTAAGTCGGCCTATGTTCTTTTTTTTTTTTGCATATGTCTTTTTAGACCTTCAGCTCAGTTGCAACAAGCCAGTCCAGAGTTTCATCGTCTTTTTAGGCCTTCAGCTCAGTTGCAGTTTTTAGACCTTCAGCTCAGTTGCAGCAAGCCAGTCCAGAGTTTCATCGTCTTTTTAGGCCTTCAGCTCAGTTGCAGCAAGCCAGTCCAGAGTTTCATCGTCTTTTTAGGCCTTCAGCTCAGTTGCAGCAAGCCAGTCCAGAGTTTCATCGTCTTTTTAGACCTTCAGCTCAGTTGCAGCAAGCCAGTCCAGAGTTTCATCGTCTTTTTAGACCTTCAGCTCAGTTGCAGCAAGCCAGTCCAGAGTTTCATCGTCTTTTTAGACCTTCAGCTCAGTTGCAGCAAGCCAGTCCAGAGTTTCATCGTCTTTTTAGACCTTCAGCTCAGTTGCAGCAAGCCAGTCCAGAGTTTCATCGTCTTTTTAGACCTTCAGCTCAGTTGCAGCAAGCCAGTCCAGAGTTTCATCGTCTTTTTAGACCTTCAGCTCAGTTGCAGCAAGCCAGTCCAGAGTTTCATCGTCCAGGTGAATAAGGCCCAGATGGCCATTTGGTGATCAGTGTTTGGGGCAGCTGGTGATGACGTGTTCCACGGTTTGCAGGTGGTCCCCACATTCGCATTGGTCACCGTCCGTGAGGCCCCCACCTCTTCATCGACTCGCAAAAGCGTCCCATGCCTGTCCTCAGGTGATTGAACATTGTCCACTGCTTTCGCAGCAGGTGCTGGTCAGGGACATCTGTGGGGTCCTTGATATAATGGTGAATCATGAATGGTTCTATGGTCTTCCACTGTTTCCTCCATCTTGCCTTGAACCAGAAAGCCTTGCTCGTGTTGTGCGGAGCAGTTCCTGGGTTGCAAGTGAAAGAGTAATGGGACTTAAGGCGCTTATGCTGACGTCTTTCCATGATGATCTTGTGGAGAAGATGGGATTCCCTCATCTGTGCCTTCTGGGCGAAGGCCAGCATGGCTCCTGGGCGAGGACCAGCATGGCTCCATCCAGAGACAGTCTGTAGGGCGTCATTGAGGGCAGTATCCAGCTTTTTCACATGTGGACTGCGGCACCAGACTGGAGCACAGTACTCAGCGGCAGTGAAGACTAGGGCCTCAGTGGAGATATGCAGTGTCTGTAGTTTCTCCCCATGTGGTACCAGCTAGGCGGCATATCAGTGCAGCGTGGGCACTGGTCTTTGCCTTGGCGCTGTCCAGGTGTTGTTTAAATGACAGTGTTCTGTCGAGCTTCATGCCAAGGTAGTTGGGGGAGGATTGGGACTGTAGCTGGACATTGTCAACCATTATGTTTATATCACGGATTGCTTCCTTGTTGTTACGGTAAAACATTGTTGCCAGTCTTGTCAACACTGAGCTTGAGGCGCCAGTTCTTCAGGTACAAAGACAGAATGCTCATATCCTCCAGAGACCCTCTTCGACAGCTTTCCAGTTCTATGTTTAATTACTGTAAGAATATTAGACTATGTAATGATATTTTAATCATCTTAAAATCATAATTTATCGACATTTTCTTTACTTGTTAGTGGGACGCCGTGGAAGTTCCCCAATGCTTTCTATATCCATCTGTATAATTTACTATTAATAATATTCCTTTTGAAATAATAAATGTCTATCAGGATCAATACTATTAAGAAAAAATAACTTTCTTCTTTTTTGTCAGCTAAATATTCTGTAAATAAATGAACAAATTTTTCTTCTTTATTTAAATTTGTAGCAATTTTATTCTTTTAAAAATAATAAATATTCTGTCTTATTACGGCAACAATAATTTTGAACTAAATATTCTTCAAATCCATAAAATGAACGTCACTTTTTGAAATGTGTTTATTCAAAACTTTACTGTTTTAGTTGATTTTGGAAAAATTCATTTTAAAACGGGTAAAATCCAAAAAAATTTTTTTTACCTTAGTGACATTAGAGTAATCACCAATCAACATGTTTGCTGATCAGACAATCCCATTTTTTTTTTTTAAGATGTGTGAAAGGTGATAATGTACATATGAACATGAAATTGTATTTAAGTAACGTACTACTGAAATTAGAATCCCAGTCCAATATTTTACGAGTCCTATGAGAAAATAAAAAGTATCATTGAGTGATATTTTCATCAGTTTGTGAGATAAACACTGTATCAAACTGTGACATGTCGCAATGACTGGGTAAAGAATGCATGCAACCTGCTCCATTACCCGCTGAAGCAAAACATTCACCCACGCGAATACAGTATATATATATATATATATATATATATATATATATATATATATATATGTAATAAAGTCGGTCAGTCGTAAAGATCTTCTCATAAAAATTAAATCATGGTATTATTGGACAAATATTTAATATAATTAGATCCTTCCTATCCAAAAGAAAGATCCAGGTTGTCCTTGATGGCTGTTCATCCAAACAACATGACATATATGCAGATGTATCCCAGGGATCAATCTTTGGACCTTGATTTTCATAAACGACCTCCCTGATGACATTGTGTCTGAAATGAGTATATTTTTTGATGACACCACACTCTACTCTTGTCATGTAGGTAAAACAGACGCGTACATATCCGAGGCAATGGCTGAATTCTTAAAAAGTGACCTCCAGCATTTGTGTCATGTTGCTTAGATTAGCAATACATATGAAAAAATTTTAATTGCTTAAAATATCTCAATAATGGCATATATAGAAAGAGCTTGATGATCTAAGAAAGAATCTTTTTAAATCTTTTAAATCTGACTAAAAATAAGGAAGTTGTGACTATTTTTGTGCCTCGCACAATTGGATATTTTCCCCTCTTTATGCATTTCGTCACATTTTTGACACTAATTTTTCAGTAAAAATGTTATATCTTTGTTAAAATACAAGATTAAGCAATGAAATTTACCATAAGTGTATTTTTGTACAAGGAATCAGAATATGCCACTGTAAATCTTCAGAAATTAATAGTTTCCAAGTAATCTGCAGTAAATGCACACAAATATGCTGCAATACCTTAAAAAATATGTATCCATTAAAAAAAAATAAGTTAGAGAACTCAAAGTTGAATTGTAATACATTTTATGTACAAGAAACTAAAATCTAATACTAGGACTGTTTAAAAATGAATATATTGAAAAGATTTCTTTGGCATTATTTTAGATTAACACCTTCCGCTAAATCACCCCCTTGCCTCCCCAAAATATGAGATTCTACTTTTTTTATTTAGGCAATTACATGTTAACACCCTGAAAAACTTGGCAGAAAGAAACAAAAACAATTATTTTAGAATTTAGAGTGGAGGTTAGTTTCACATATAAATTGAATGTAAAATAATCCCCCATTTCAGGGCCATTCTAGCGTTTTAGGGCAATTAATCATTTTTTCTATGGGAGATAAATCCTGTACGTTTTTCTTGTTTTTTTAGGGAAGGGGGTCTCTTTTTCTTTCTTTTTTTTTTAGATGATTGTGTAGTTTTAAGAGGATCTTTGTGGGAGGGGGAGCTTACCACTTGGACTTTGGGTTAGTGGTAGGGCTAGAGGCAATTAAGTGTAAACACCCTGAAACTTAGCAGAAAAAAACAATTATTTTAGAATTTAGAGTGGGGGATTAGTTTCACATAAATTTAATGTAGAATAATTCACAATTTCCGGGCCATTCTAGCATTTTAAAATCAATTTTTTCTCCATGGGAAATAAATCCTGTAAGTTTTTCTTTTTGGGCGTCTGCTTTTTTTTTTTTTTTTTTAGACGATTGTGTTGTTTTAATGGACTTTTTGTAGGGTTGGGGGGCTTGCCACTCGGACTTAGGGTTAGTGATAAGGTCAAGGAAGGGGTTTTGTTTTGGATCGAGGTTGCCATTCGGACTTAGTGTTAGGTTAAGGGAGTTTTTTTAGGGGGTGGCTTGTCACTCAGATTTAAGGTTAATGGTACGACACGTTCGAGAGATAGTACTTTTAAGAGGTGGGCTTGTCACTCGAACATAGAGTTAGTGGTAGAGTAATTATTTATTTTATATCAAGTTTTCAGCTTGAAAAAATATTTTTTAAATTGCACTAAAAGGCAAGAATGACCAGGAAATGGGAGATCATTTTACGTTAAATTGTATGCGAAACTACTCCCCCCCCCCCCTCTAAATTTTATATTATTTTTTGTTGTCTTTTTTCCGCCAAGACTTTTAGGGTGTTCACACGTAATTGCCTAAAAAAGTAGAATCTTATTTTTTTTTTTCTAATTGGCGACTAGAAAGTCATTACTACTAGAAGTTCGAAAGTTGAGTAAAAACCAGTATTTCTTGAAGTATTTTTTATAAAAGAACCATAAACAGCATTAAGTTTTTTAAGCACAAAAAGTATTTTTGTCTTTTTTTTTTTTTTTCAAAAGAAGTTCGTAAACGAATTTTACAAAGCTTTATAAGACTTACAAAGTTAGTTTATAGCTAGCTGCTGCTGCTGCTGATTGTTATCTCAGCAATACTAGCAGCCATTGTTAACTTTCGCTCAAAAAGGGACAATATTTTTTCGGATAAGGTAATTTAAAATTACTACTACCGAAAGACAAAACAACAATTATGGAATTTGCTCCAGACAAGGCATGAAGCCACTTGATGTAAGGAGCTAAAAAATATATACCACTTCAAGCTCAAAAACTAGCCAACCTAAGTGTTATATGGATAGATTCAGACCCAGAAAACAGCAATTTTCCCCCTTTGTCAGAAACATTGCTCATGGAATGTGAGGATTAAAAGACAAAATAAAGGAAGCGAGAGTTACGAGGCTGCCGAAAGTAACCCAAGGTTAGTCACTTTCTACTCTCCATTTTGTGATAGCTAGTATAAGATGTACATTTTTGTCTTGCATGACTTTTACCCGATTCTTTTCTTCTTCTTCCAGGTGGGAACCTGTTTCAGTTCGATGATGACAAAGAAAATAGAACTCAACACATTCCAAGACACAGGGAAGAAAAAAACACAGTTGAATATCAAAGACAACTTCAGACCTGTGAGTAAATTTTGCACAATTTTTCATTTCATTCTTCTCTCTTAGAATAGTTTATCTTTTTCAGAAGACGCTCGTGATTGACTAATGTTATTAGAATTAAAACTGCTATTATTGTCTCAGGATATTTAGGACTTATTTCCCTTCAGCCATATTCAAGTTATCTCCCCTTGCCAACCCGAGAATGCACTCTTCTATATGGACGTACAAAAAATACTCGCTCCATGCACGTTTCAAGCCAGGTCGGATGTGTCTGACCGACGTTCCATCTTTGCTTAGACGTACGTGTTTCCTGTCAGATGTCTTCTTCGCAGGTTCCCGAATATATTAAACCATGACCTTTTCTAGCATGGTTTTCTCAACTTTTGTCAGAACTCGCTTCTGGTCACAGTTAGACGAAACTTCCAGATAGCTAGCTATCTTAGCATAAACCTTTTTTTACCGGTCACATCTATCGTTCCCAGATATCATCAATGCAATTTGTATTGACTTTTACAACACCCATGCACCTTCTCTCTATAAATTGTTTGCCCTGGCAATTTATGTTCATTTCGATTGGGTTTAGGAACAATTAATGTAGTCTTTCGTTAGTAATTATGTCGGTGATTCTCACCCCTTTTTTATGTATCATGTTTGATTATATCGCTCTTACGTTGCTATTTGACAAACCTTCTCTTTGAGAAATGAATGCATATATATATATATATATATATATATATAGTAGTATGAAAATAAATCTCTGGCAAGTAAGTTACACAGGCGTCCATGTTTCATTCCCTGCTAGAAAATCATCAGGTTATATATATATATATATATATATATATATATATATAGTAGTATGAAAATAAATCTCTGGCAAGTAAGTTACACAGAGGCGTCCATGTTTCATTCCCTGCTAGAAAATCATCAGGTTATATATATATATATATATATATAGTAGTATGAAAATAAATCTCTGGCAAGTAAGTTACACAGAGGCGTCCATGTTTCATTCCCTGCTAGAAAATTATCAGGTTATATATATATATATGGGAAGAGAAGGATGAAGGTAATCCGACGTGATGGGAAAATGAAAAAGGAAAACCAAAAAATGGATGTTTTTTTTATGTGTACATCAACGTTTCGTCTTTATTTATAAGACTTCATCAGGATGATAAAATAGAGAAAAAATGTCATGCAAGTACAGATACATGTAGGGTAGACATATTGGGAGGAAAAATAAAATGAAATAATGGCCCCTACTGGGTGGACGTCCGTACTTGTTGGAGAAATAGAAATGAATGTTGAATAAAATGAGTGGGGAAAAAATGGAAGGATGGGGTGAGCAAGGACTACTGTGGCTGGTGGTAAGAGAAAGAGGTGGGGGATGAGCAGGGGTAAAGTAGATGGCAGAGAGGGAGTGGAGGAAGAGGGGGGAGGGAGGTGTTTGACCAGATGGCTGCGGTCAAGATTGAAGGGGAAAAGTAAGTTGGAATGTTTGTGTATGGGGGGTGTATGCAGGGAAAGGAGGATGGGTAGAGAGGGAGGGGGCTGTGATTTTGGTGGATGGGCGAAAGTTATGGTCTTAGAGAGCGTTTTGAGAAAATGAGGGAATTTAAGAAGGGGTATGGGAGAAAATAGTTGAGAGGGGGAGAGGGAGGATTTGTTGTGATAGGGTGTGAAATATTTGGAAAATGATAGCAATGAGTGAGGGATTGGAGGAGGGCGGTGATTGATATATATATATATATAGTAGTATGAAAATAAATCTCTGGCAAGTAAGTTACACAGAGGTGTCCATGTTTCATTCCCTGCTAGAAAATCATCAGGTTATATATATATATATATATATATATATATATATATAATTAATTTTTTTATTTACATAAAAGTAAACCATGGACACGTGTTTTTACTGTCATCAAATATAAAATATATAAATAAAATATTAAATTATTAATACCTGCAGACGCTAGCATTTCAAGCTTATTGCTCTCATCAGTGCAGGAAAGTAGCAATTACAGACGGTTCGGAGGCGTGAACCCGATTCAGAGTCAGCCTAGAATCTGCAAGCAGTATGTAAATTCAACCGTTTCTTCATTATTGTCTTTTAACCTCTTTTTTATCTTTCTTCCGACCACAACTTATTATCAACGATAAACAACCTATTCAATATTCAAAATCGTGAAGGCTGGGTTACTGGTTGAATAAGTATGATGTTGAACCCCTAACCAAAACAAGCGATGAAGTCAGTACATTACTTGCCTTGAAGCATTAGTATTTACTTTTGTTTTTGTTGCTTTTTTACATGATTTTTTTGCTTTGCCCTTTTCTTCTGAAAGATTGCTTCCATTGGTTTATTCATATATTTCTAGGTGACAGCCCGAACCAGAAATGCAATGGAAGCATGGTTCAAAGACCTAGCCGGGAGTAAACCCCTATCATTACTTGTGAAGAAGGTAAGAGGAGCCATGGGCAAACGCATGTGATATTCTAACTTCTTATCCATCCGAAGAAAAAAAAGAGAAGAGAAAAAGGGGGAGTGTGAGCAGAGAAATTGATTTCTAATGACCTACAAGATGGGCTCAACCTCCTTTTCTTTTCCATGTTAATTATCCTTCTTTTTTTTAATTTAATTTTAATGTGAAAACATCCTTTTTGTTTTACATATCTGAAGAAGGTATATAATTACCGAAACATCGTATAGAAGGAATAAAAGCCATTTTCACATAAAAAATAATTTTCTAGTTATCTTTATGTCATAAATAATAAATAAAACCCTGTGGCTGATTGAACTAATATGATGGTTAAAAACCCAAAACAAGCGATGCTGTCAGCATATTACTGATGGCGTAAATTGCCAATAAAAGTATACCAACTGGTTTCCAAAGTTTGGCATGTGCTTTTTTTTATTGAGTATGCCAGATGTTAGTTCATTTTTGAAGATTGGTAATGTGGTGAAACTGCAGTAAAATCATTATCATCATCATATTCGGTTTAACGTCTATTTTACATGCTGGTATGCATTGGATAGATTTAAGAAATTGACTTCCAAAGTAACCGATCTCTAGCCAAGTCTTTATTTCTCCCTTTTTTTCCTCAGGTCCATTTTTATCACTTCCTCTCGAGGGGTAAATAACTTGTGGAATCTCGTATGACTTTGCATGGAATCTTTTGGAATCTCTAAGAATCTTTTAGAATCATTTGTAAAGTAGTTAATTGCTAAAGAAATCATTCGAAAGCTCAGAAACACGATTTATGAGGGCAAAAGCATTAATTTTGTCATTAGGAGGGTTTAGTATTGATAATTCTAATTTTCCATTCGCTTTTCAGAGAGGGGCTAAGATAAATTATATTTGCCTTTTCTGTTGTTCTTCTGTTTGTTAGTCTAAAGATTTTAATATACTTCTAAAAAAGCTAAAGATATGTTTAACCCAATTTCTTTAGAATCTTTCGATAATTGTTAGAATCTTTCGGAATCTTCTTTAATCACTGGAATTTTTTGACCCTGCTACCACAACTGTTCTACATCTACTCACCCAAGACTTCTCATCCATTCTTTCAACATGGCCATACCATCGTAGTCTTCTCTTCTGCACACGTCTCCCTATACTGTCCATATTTAATCTTCCTCTGAGGTCATCAGATCTAAGCCTGTCTTTAAGACTCGATTTACACATCCATCATACCGTTTCTCTCCATGCAACACATGTCCTCAACTCTCACTGGCCAGGTTTCACTTCCATACACACTGTGTACACATGCCTGATAGACTCCTCCTTTGGCCAACAGTGGTAACACTCTGCTTGTTAGTAATGGGAGAAATTGCCTGAATCTAAATACAATTTATTATTGCTATAGCTCTATTTGAAAGGATATTGAGCCTTTTCTTCAAGATCTTCTATTGTAACTCAGTTCTATTTAGTATGTTGGAGATGTTCATTTTCTTGTGATATGTACCAAGTGGCTTTGGTGGCTCGCTATCGCGTTACAAAGTCCGCTACTTAAAATACTTGAAAGATTAATTTAAAATAATAAACATTTAAGTCATAACTTCGTTGTAAATGCAAAACAAAATCTTTTTCATTTATTCATATAGATGAACATTTTGGTAATTTCAATACAAATTTATTTATCTTTTAAATGTGACTAAAAAGAAAAAAAAAAGCAATTTGCCTTTTTCACTTGCAATTTAGAAATAGATCACAGCTTGTTGAAAATCAAGTCGGTTCCTCTAAAACATTAAATATTTGTCCAGGATATAAAACAATATTACAAAACAGAATTATTTATTATATTAAAATGAAAACATTCAATAACAAATAATAATTAATAAAATGTCCTTTTTCAAAACCAATATGCAAATTAGTTAACCTTGCGAATAATATCATATATCCATAGGCAGTATATAAAAAAGATGGTGCGAAAGATATCGTATATGCATAAGCAGTATATAAAAAAGATGGTGCGAATGATATCGTATATGCATAAGCAGTATATAAAAAAAGATTGTGCGAATGATATCGTATATACATAAGCAGTATATAAAAAAAGATAGTGCGAATGATATCGTATATACATAAGCAGTATATAAAAAAAGATGGTGCGAATGATATCGTATATGCATAAGCAGTATATAAAAAAAGATGGTGCGAATGATATCGTATATACATAAGCAGTATATAAAAAAAGATGGTGCGAATGATATCGTATATGCATAAGCAGTATATAAAAAAAGATAGTGCGAATGATATCGTATATACATAAGCAGTATATAAAAAAAGATAGTGCGAATGATATCGTATATACATAAGCAGTATATAAAAAAAGATGGTGTGAATGATATCGTATATCCATAGGCAGTATATAAAAAAAGATAGTGCGAATGATATCGTATATACATAAGCAGTATATAAAAAAAGATGGTGCGAATGATATCGTATATGCATAAGCAGTATATAAAAAAAGATAGTGCGAATGATATCGTATATACATAGGCAGTATATAAAAAAAGATGGTGCGAATGATATCGTATATCCATAGGCAGTATATAAAAAAAGATAGTGCGAATGATATCGTATATACATAAGCAGTATATAAAAAAAGATAGTGCGAATGATATCGTATATACATAAGCAGTATATAAAAAAAGATGGTGTGAATGATATCGTATATACATAAGCAGTATATAAAAAAAGATGGTGCGAATGATATCGTATATCCATAAGCAGTATATAAAAAAAGATGGTGCGAATGATATCGTATATGCATAAGCAGTATATAAAAAAAGATAGTGCGAATGATATCGTATATACATAAGCAGTATATAAAAAAAGATGGTGTGAATGATATCGTATATCCATAGGCAGTATATAAAAAAAGATGGTGCGAATGATATCGTATATCCATAAGCAGTATATAAAAAAAGATGGTGCGAATGATATCGTATATACATAAGCAGTATATAAAAAAAGATGGTGCGAATGATATCGTATATCCATAGGCAGTATATAAAAAAGATGGTGCGAATGATATCGTATATGCATAAGCAGTATATAAAAAAAGATGGTGCGAATGATATCGTATATACATAAGCAGTATATAAAAAAAGATGGTGCGAATGATATCGTATATACATAAGCAGTATATAAAAAAAGATGGTGCGAATGATATCGTATATACATAAGCAGTATATAAAAAAAGATGGTGCGAATGATATCGTATATACATAGGCAGTATATAAAAAAAGATGGTGCGAATGATATCGTATATACATAGGCAGTATATAAAAAAAGATGGTGCGAATGATATCGTATATGCATAAGCAGTATATAAAAAAAGATGGTGCGAATGATATCGTATATCCATAGGCAGTATATAAAAAAAGATGGTGCGAATGATATCGTATATCCATAAGCAGTATATAAAAAAAGATGGTGCGAATGATATCGTATATCCATAAGCAGTATATAAAAAAAGATGGTGCGAATGATATCGTATATACATAGGCAGTATATAAAAAAGATGGTGCGAATGATATCGTATATACATAGGCAGTATATAAAAAAAGATGGTGCGAATGATATCGTATATCCATAAGCAGTATATAAAAAAAGATGGTGCGAATGATATCGTATATCCATAAGCAGTATATAAAAAAAGATGGTGCGAATGATATCGTATATCCATAAGCAGTATATAAAAAAGATGGTGCGTCTTTTATGTAAAGTTGAATTAACTTGAAATAAGGTGTTTTGACTTTACGGTTAGCGTGAGAAATGGGTCCGACTTTTGCATTTATTCATTTCGATATAAATATTGCTCGTCTTCACTATTAATTTAAAATGTATATTTTAAATGCTTCCCTAAATATCGAAATCATTTTGTCTGTTTTAAAATCTGTTATTTTAATTACCTATGAAATGTGGCTGTAATTCTTTTAATTTCCATTTTTTTTTTTTTTTTACGACCCAAACACGGCAGGTTGTGACTGAAGCATAATGGGCTAGTCTGATAGGAGTCAGATTCAAAGGAAGGCAACCTGTTTGGGGAGTTGGGCTGCAAGATGTTTGTTCACATTACATTTAAATTTCTGCATGTTTATTTAACAAAAAAGATTTCTCAGTTTAACGTGTTTTGTTTTCTTTGTCTGCAGGTACCGATATTTAATAAGAAAGAAGAAATTTTCTCTACACTGTGTGATTTTAGTATCCCCTTAATTAAGGCTGCGTGGTTTGTGAAGATGACAGCGGCATACAATGTTGCCGTACAGGAGAACAAGACCAAGAAGAGACAAGCTGTCGATCAATGCCTTGGTAAGTGTGTGCATGGGAATCTGCGTTTGAAAGTAGAAAGAAAGAAAAACATTCTCAGTGTTACGTAAATATAGGGTGACCCATAAAAAATGCCACCGATTCAATAATATTTATAATCTGTTCGGCAATCTAAACATATTTGGTGCAAATAATCTTCCGACTATGCCTGACTTGTCCACCCAATTTTAGTCATGAATGTCCAACAGTCTTTGTTTAAGCGCTCAGTACTGATCATGATTGACTATTCATTCTCATCTTCAAAATCATTCCAGTAATCATAGGAGCTATCGGGCTCATGAAAAAGAATTTTAAAAAACTACCTGGCAAATATACCCGGTAAACCAAGTGCAAGAAAGATCCAAACAATTATGCTTTTAGGGTCGGTTAGAAACCTAAAAATATTGGAGTCTCTGAAGTAGTGAGTGAATGTTTGACATCCGGTAGGATTCCCTATCCCCAGCAAAAACAAAATAATAAAAAAATAAAAAAATATAACCCCCTGTAAGAACCAATGATCACATGTTTTAAATATTGCAACCCATGCTAATGGGAGTGCAGTGGCTTTTACAGATAATCTTCTGGCAGGGTTGCAAAACTCCCCACACTTCAAATGACTCATTGATTATCCTATCAGTAGAACGTGTGGGCTTCACACTCACCGGAATTTAAACCCCCAGATTTTTATCTGAGTTATTCCAACGATAATGTCTATCGAAACAAGACCTAGAACTGAAGTCCTGCACTGAAAAGGGCCATCACATGCAAAATCAGGGCCGTTCAAAGAGAAGAGCGAGTCGGTTATTGACAATTTTGCAATGCACAAGTACACATTTGGAGCATATCATTAAATGGCGATAAAACAAAAACTGTTGGACATTTATGATTGAAACTTGGTGGACAAGTCAGGCATAGACTGAAATTTATTTGTACTAAATATGGTTGAGTTATAGTGGTCTCCATCAATTCGCTATTTTAATACATTATTGTAATACAGCTTCCTATTTCAAAAACTGCAGGCTTGTGGAACTCTCTCCCTGCTGACTGTTTTCCTCCTACCTATAACCTTGAACTTTTCAAGACTAAGGCCAATAGGCATCTCCTGTCTTGGCAATAATCATTTCTTGTTCTTGTTAGCTCCTTACATCAAGTGGCTTCATACCTTGTCTGGAGCGATTTTCATTCAAAAAAAAAAGGAAAGGATTATGAATTTTATTAATAATTCCATGGGTGATATATTTTTGGGTCACATTGGATATCAGATCAAAACAAGCTAAAATTCTCAATAAAGTGCTAACTGACCAAAGTGAAGTGGAGTTGTGTTTAAAAAATTGAATTTTCTATCAGCCAAATGATTCCATTGCAATATCGAAATCCGGTGCATAAATCTATCAAAGCGTTGACTTTGACCATCCGGTCTAAGGTTGGATTGACCGTTGAAGGTAATATGATGTGAAAGTACCTGAAATCAGCAATAAAGGCAGTACATCACTGAAGATAAGCCTTAATCGATCGAAAGAATGTATTTTAGGAAATATCCCAGTGGAAACGACTTTGTAAAAATGAATTTCTTTTCCAGATTCTTAAGAATTGTTATTTTAATCGTTTATTTTCTCTTGTATCTTTCAGATTGGAGCCAAGCTTTAACAAAATACATGAAAGAACAACTTCAGAAAATCCAAGAACATTATCACAATTTAAACAATCAAGGCCTTCAATCCAACTTCCTTGGCTCAACAAATCAATCACATTCCCAAACAGATTTTGAAAATGCTGTTAGATATTGGCAGTTCTGTTGCCGACTGGCCAGACATTTATATGAGGTATGACGGCAACCCCCTCTACGGCTTCGTTTTATCCAACTTTCATTCTTTTTGATTTTCTTTTTTTTCTATCCCTCCTCCCTCTCCTCTCTTCCTTAATATTATACAACTTTGATCGCTCACCCAATAAGAGAGAGACTGGAAAGATTAGGATTAACTACTTTACTGAACAGAAGAGGTGATTTAATTGGAACTTTCAAAATGATTAACAGCATTTCTAATTGTGGTGGACATTTTAAAAATATTTCACTTCACCTCGAACTGGAAATTTATTGTCAATGTCAGTTTCAAAAACTAAGTCTATTAACCACTTGAATTTATTTATCAATAGTGTAATCTATATTTTTGGAACAAATTGCCAGATCGTTAAGAACAATAATAGCGTAGAACCTTTTAAAATGAAATTGGATGAATTTATAAATAATGGTAAAAAAAAGTAATTAAGAGGACATTTTGGGGAATTATTTAACAGAATTTGATCTTTTTAGATTGACATTTTATTAATAATATAGATGCAGGCTGGCCAATCTGTTCTACTCCATATGACTATTTGGCCAAGATCAAAGTGTAGTATCTGTTCCGATGGATACTGCACCCCATAGACTGGTATTGTCTTGGCCTTCGGGGCTTGATTTACGCCGGTCTATGGGTTTGTTCTGTGCAGTTCTAGGAGGTCCACCCTCCCAGGCTTTGCCTCTCCTCTTTGGGGAGGAGTAAGTTTATTGCTTACTGCCTGAGGCGCCCCTACCGGGGAATGCCGACGGGGCTGCCCAGGCAATTTTTAAACCCCACTTTCCCGACCCAAACTTGGGTCACATCTTACTTGTGGGAGTAAGATAAAAACTGGCCTTGTGTCTAACTCCTGGAGAGGAGTAAATCAATACTCCATATGATTATTTTTGGGGTTTGAATTCGGATGCAACACACAAAATTGTACCCTTGTTTTAGTTCTTTAAAGTATTCTAATGTAGACATATTTTCCATCATCATCATATTCGATTTAACGTCTGTTTTACATGCTGGCATGTGTTGGACCTAAATGAATAAATGCGAAAGTTTTTTTCATTCATCACTCCTATATTACCATCAAAACGGGTTACTGTTATTTAAATCAATAATACAACATAATATTTTGAAATGCTTCATATATCGTAGAGATTGAACTGCCCAAAGACAAAACTTTGAAGGCCTCATTTGCATAACTATTTTTTAAACAGTTGATTATGAATTAAGGTTTGGTGTTATTTATTCATAATTTTATCGTCCTATTTTTTTACATATATATGCAATATTTTTGTCTATTAATACAGTAATAAATTAAGGTTATTCAATAAATAAAAAAAATAAATATTAAACCTTTCTTAAAATATTTGCTGATCACTTTTCAGGGGAGGTAATTTAAACTAAACTAACTACAAAGAAAGATATACAAGGCAAGCAATTATGAGAGAAAAAGAAGAAAACAAAACAATTAGTTTAGAATTTAGAGTTGGAGATCACTTTTGCATATGATTTGAAGGAGGTGGGAAGTGGAGGGGGTGGGGGGGCTGCCGACCATCAAGACACATCTGCCTCAGGCCAGATCCAGCAGAAAGTAAGAAAAAAAGCAAAGATGACCTCACCCATCTTCCGGTTCTGACATCATTTCCTTTGACCTTATCGCTCGTGGGTGAAGGGTAAACAACATTCCTTCGACGCAATTCTAGTAGGAGTCATGACAAATAGAATTCTCAGAGTTTCTGGGGGTAGGGAAGAGATGGTCGCCCTCGTTCTACAACAGATGAAAAGATTTTACATATATACAAGATGAACTTTAATGAACATTCTGTTGTCAGTTGTCAGATGAACAATACTATGAGACGGTTGAAAATGATGAATGGACAAAATTTGATTACTTAAGCAGACGGCTTGACATTGAAGTAAGACAAATTATCTAACGTTATCTCAAAAATTTCGAAACCTGAAGAATTTTTTCTGTATATTTTTTTTTACGAAGATGCCAATCAAGAAAAAAATAAAACTTTATTTTTTCAATGTTTTTTTTTTCTTGTTTACTTTGAAGTAAAAGTCAAACAATAATTTTCCCGCCTTTTTCAGGAAGGATTAATTGATCGTCATGAGTTTCTAACCTGGTTGCTTGAACACATTGAGAAAATACGACCTAACGATGATTCTCTGCTCAAACTTCTGCTTTCGCAGATTTCCTACGTAAGTATCAGTTTTATTATGACCTGTTTTATTATGACCTGTTTTATTATGATCTGTTTAATCATCATCTGTTTAATCATCATCTGCTTAATTATCTGTATAATAAATACAACTTTGATAATCTGTAATGTTGAGGATGGTGGAAGGAAGGACAGATGAGAGAAGTGGTGGGGGATGAGGATAAGTGGTGGTGGTGGTGGGGAGAGGATAATTTGGGGGTGTGGAGGAGAAGTGATGAGGGGAGAAATAATGGGGGAGGAGGATGAGAGGATAAATGGTGAGGGAGAAGGAAATGACAAAATAATTAAATGACGTAAACAAATAAGACATTTTGAAAAGGCTTTTTGATTGGACATGTCGTGATAGGCTTTATCTGTCAATTCTGTTGCAGTTGCTGAAAACATTTTGTACTCTTGAGCCTATCTCACTAACCATTTACCTTTCTTTTTTATCTTATATAAAATGTGCAAAAGTTGGCACAACGCATCATGGGTCATCTAGTTATTATAAATATGATTGTCTTAAAATACGTTCAAAGAAAATCCCAAAATCCAAAGGTTTTCTTTTTCATCTTATTACACTGAATATCACACTGACACACCAGTTTCCATAAGATCACTGAAGTTCAGTGATGTTGAGCCTGATCAGTACTTAGGTGGGTGACCATTTGGTAGGTGCTGTATGTAAAATCCGCTCCTAATGGCCTTGCAAGCTGACAATTGACTATTAATCTGTAACTACAACAAAAACTCCCAGATCGTGGTGATCTGTGCTAACCAGACACTCACTGACAGATCAGTTTCAGTTTAGATTAAGGTTTCTTATTGGTCTCTAGGGTTGGTAGCCAAAATGCTCGATTTGACTAGTTTTCCTTTTTAGGCAGCTGAAGTGTGAAAGAAAGAAAAAATGTCTATTTTGGTGATTATGTGACGTTTAGAGCCAAAATGAGTTGCGATGGAGCGGGCGCTTCCCAACACTTTTTCATCATCTACACTCTACTCACATCCAGGATTTTCGATATATCCTAGTTTGTACCTTTTTTTCTGATTTATTTGTATTCTGTTCATTCACAAGAGAAAACATTTTTTTTTATGTATTAACTAAAAGAATACCTATCCCAAGACAGGTAAAATTAATTCGCTGAAAAAACAGTTTTGCACTACTTTTATATCCCTTTATGAAGATTAAAAGATATCTAAAGACTCTTCAAGATACTCCCAAGAAACTGTCATTTGGAGAAGATTTATTAATTTATGTCTAATACCTATTGTTAAAATTTCGCAAAAATCAGAGGTATCTGAATTTGTACGAATGGGGTTTCGACCCTCTTTTACCTCCTTTGCATGAACTAAATTAAACTAAATATAGCCCACATTACTCATACTTATGCCTAGCAGCTGTGTTCCAAAATTCATAATGATCAGTTAATTAGTTTATGAGTGACTCCTGTAAATACAAATATAAAAAAACATATACACATACCTAACTTTATATAAATAGAGATGGTTTTTCTTAATTTTTTAATTTATTTATTTTTTTTTTTAATAATAAAATTTACCACATAAGATTTCAGAAAAAATGTTATCCTCAGGCCGATCTCGTCTGGTTGCTGTGGAAATTACATCTATTACTACTATGATTCCTACAGTGTGTGTTTGGTGGTGGGGTTATATATTGAGGGTGAAACACGTGTGTATTAATCTAAATATATAAAAATCAATGTGTGATGTTCGTGTGTTTCTTTATAGAAAGAAAGTTTAGAGAATCTACATAAAATCTAAAAGTGTATTCTTATGTAAAATTTACCAAGGAAGACAATGGAAGTGTTTCTAAATGTCAAAGTGCAGCTCTAAGGAGGCTAGGAGGGTATAACCCCCTTTAAACTTCAAATATATCCTATTTTGATGAAATTTAAATCATATGTATAACATTTTCTGAGAAGACAATGGAAGTTGTCCCGCATTTCTAAGTACCATCTTAACCTAATGGAGCTATAGGGACCGACTTCCTTTAAAACTTTAAATATATCCTATTTTGATGAAATTTATATCATATGTATAAAATTCTTTGGGGGAAGACAATGAAATGAAAGTGGTCCCGAATCTCTACGTTTCCCGCTATGTGCCAAATATCTACGTGCCCCCACCTCTAAGTGATCCATGGGTACATAACCCCCTTAAAACTTCAAATACATATATCTGATTTTAATGAGATTTAAACCATATTTAATAGACACTAATTTAGAGAGTTTCCAACATTTCGGCTTCTTCTATATTAGGGGGAGAAATAGGAGGAAAGTGGATGTAAAATCAAAGAAAGTAATATGGTGTTATTGGCCTAGTGAAAAAGTATGTAGTAGTGATCCTTATTCAATCCCGTGCAACGTCGAGTCACCTTGCTAGTATATATATAAATGCCAATGCCTGTGTGTATGTGCTTTCACTATAAAAAGAAAAATGAAAGAATCTACATAAAAATCTAAAAGTTTATTCTTATGTAAAATTTCCACGGAAATGTTCCCGAATCTCTAAGTGCACTTCTACGGGAACTGCTTTAAATATATCTTATTTTGGTGAAATTTAAACCATATGTATAAGACATTAATTCAAAGAGTTTTCCAAAATGTCATCTTCTTCCAACCCTATTAGGGAGCGAAACGGGAAGATGCAGTAAAAAAAAAAGTAATATGGTGTTATGAACATAGTGAAAAAGTACATAGTAATGTTTGTTGTTGAATCCTGAGCAACGTTAAGTCTTCCTATATATATTTATTTTAGAGTGCGAGAACCTTGAATGTAGCCATCAGTTTTTTCTTTCTTCTTTTTCACTGGCATTAAAACTAAAATGATGTGATTTCTTTTTCTTTTAGTATTTGGATGAAGTGTCATTGTCTGTTTATTTGTCACGGAAGTTATCTTACTTTTGTGCCAAGCGAATCTCTCACTACACAACAGAATCTGGGATTTGCTCCCCTCGGACAGACTCTCCCATGATGACAAATGGAAATGGGTAAGTTTTTCTACTTATCCCCCCCCCCCTTCTTTTCAGTACTTTTTGAAAAGGTGTCATCATCATTCTCATGTTCGTCATCATTGTCATGATGATGCTCATTGATAACAAAGTTCATTTATTTAGGAAAAAATGTTTAACGGAAAATAACTTGTATCTTAAAGTTATCTTCCTTGTCAAAAAGACATTTTGAAGCATGATTTATCTGCCCAGAGTTATCTGCCCCTGCTTTGACAAGACAATATCAAAACTGGAATATTCAATGGAGGACGCTACCAAAAGCAACAATAAAATTGTTCCTCATTTCATAGTAATTCTCTCAGTTGTAAAATTTTTAATAAATCATTTTATATTTTGGTCTTTATAGAATCGTTTTCATCCAATTTCTTCATATTTTTATCTTGCCACTCACAACAACATCCATAAGACTGATCATCATCATCATCATCAGCTCTGATGTAGCCAATTTATGCAATTAACAAATTATACCTTGTTCTGTCTTCTTTTTCAGCAAGAAATGATTCTACTTAATGATTTGTACGTTTCATAGCTTTGCCTCTTCTGTTTAGGCATTTCAAGAAGATTTGTTGGAAAATTAATCCTTTTCTCTTAAAATAAATCACTGGAGAAGGGGTTCTCCAAGAAAGAGTGTAAGAATATAGAACCGATTTGGCTTCTCAGGAAGTGATGTCAGAAAACAGGAAGTAGCTTTTCTTTCTAGAAGAAAAAATTAGTCTCTCTCTTTCTCTGTCTCTTTCTATCTCTCTTTGGTTTAAGACACAACTTGAGGTAGACAGAAATTGTGAAGAATCGGGTAAGCCCCATTGGAGAAAAAATATTTGGGGCGGGACGGAGGAGGGGGTATTACACCTAAGCATAAAATGTGAGAAAACTTTAATATGTAGACTGGTACACGCAGTATTTGGCCACTGCAAAACACACAATGATTACTTCCACAACAACTATGTTTGCTCCTTCTACAATCAGCAGCAGACAACACATCAATAAGAGACAAACGCGACTGTTTAGTACTGCTACAACAAGACGTCGCCATGTGCTGTTCAGGTGTTTACAAGAGAACTCCCCATTAACATTCATGATGTGCATCTAACTGTGAAACCAAATTGGTCCCATTTTTACTTTAGAGTGGCAATTAAAAGATAATATATTTTTAGATATTTTTTGTTGATAATTTATTTTAAAAATTTTATTTGTTTTGAAATGGAAAGGAAGAAAACATATTTTATTGGCAAGTAAAAGGAAAACAATTTTTTATTGGAAGAAACAAAGAAAAACAACACAAAGATGCAATTTCACTGGTTTTTGGGATTTAATAATTTTTGTGAATTTATGAATAAAAAAAAAATGTTTAACTTAAAACCATATATTCACTCCAGTCGAAGTTAATGATTTTGATTGGACTTTTTTTTTTTTTTGCTTGTACCTAAACTAATGGAAAATGAAGTCCTTAAAGCGTGTTATTCATCATTGAGTAATTACATTTTTGTTTAAACACTTTTTCATTTCAGGACGTCGAATCCGAATCCGCTGTCTAATCCCTTATCCGTGCTCTTCACCGAATATGTTTCGTGCCTTGAACACCGCAGCATCATCCTTACGTTGTGTGCAACACTCCAGATCATCACCATCCGCTGCCCCGCTGCTCTTGTTTGGAACAATTTAGGAGACGGCAAGACGTCGTGTAATTTCCTCTGTGGATCTCCGCTGGATTTACTCTGCTGCGGTCCCTCTTCACTCCCTATGCCACCCAACCCCCATAATCAACTAGTAAGCAAACACAAAAGTCACATCTTTTTTGTATACGTTGGTTGAACGGATAACATAAAAATAATCTATGCAAATAAAATTTTTGAACAGAGAAAGAAAAAAAGTGTGATGGATGAACAGCTTTTCTTAAAGAGATGGGCTTATTTAAAAATGCATTTTCAAACTTAAGCTTGACAGACCAAAGAAAATGCTATTTTAAATTTAAGATTGACAGACCAAAGAAAATGCTATTTCAAATTTAAGCTCGACAGACCAAAGGAAATTCTATTTCAATCTTAAGCATGACAGACCAAAGAAAATTCTATTTCAAATTTAAGCCTGACAGACCAAAGAAACTATTTTAATCTTAAGCATGACAGACCAAAGAAGATTCTATTTCAATCTTAAACGTGACAGACCAAAGAAAATTCTATTTCAATCTTAAGCGTGACAGACCAAAGAAAATTCTATTTCAATCTTAAGCGTGACAGACCAAAGATTCTATTTCAATCTTAAGCGTGACAGACCAAAGAAGATTCTATTTCAATCTTAAATGTGACAGACCAAAGAAAATTCTATTTCAATCTTAAGCATGACAGACCAAAGAAAATTCTATTTCAATCTTAAGCGTGACTGACCAAAGAAAATTCTATTTCAATCTTAAGCGTGACAGACCAAAGAAAATTCTATTTCAATCTTAAGCGTGACAGACCAAAGAAGATTCTATTTCAATCTTAAGCGTGACAGACCAAAGAAAATTCTATTTCAATCTTAAGCGTGACAGACCAAAGAAAATTCTATTTCAATCTTAAGCGTGACTGACCAAAGAAAATTCTATTTCAATCTTAAGCGTGACAGACCAAAGAAGATTCTATTTCAATCTTAAGCGTGACAGACCAAAGAAGATTCTATTTCAATCTTAAGCGTGACTGACCAAAGAAAATTCTATTTCAATCTTAAGCGTGACAGACCAAAGAAGATTCTATTTCAATCTTAAGCGTGACAGACCAAAGAAGATTCTATTTCAATCTTAAGCGTGACAGACCAAAGAAAATTCTATTTCAATCTTAAGCGTGACAGACCAAAGAAAATTCTATTTCAATCTTAAGCGTGACTGACCAAAGAAAATTCTATTTCAATCTTAAGCGTGACAGACCAAAGAAAATTCTATTTCAATCTTAAGCATGACAGACCAAAGAAAATTCTATTTCAATCTTAAGCGTGACTGACCAAAGAAAATTCTATTTCAATCTTAGGCGTGACTGACCAAAGAAAATTCTATTTCAATCTTAAGCGTGACAGACCAAAGAAGATTCTATTTCAATCTTAAGCGTGACAGACCAAAGAAAATTCTATTTCAATCTTAAGCATGACAGACCAAAGAAGATTCTATTTCAATCTTAAGCGTGACAGACCAAAGGAAATTCTATTTTAATCTTAAGCATGACAGACCAAAGAAGATTCTATTTCAATCTTAAGCATGACAGACCAAAGAAGATTCTATTTCAATCTTAAGCGTGACAGACCAAAGAAAATTCTATTTCAATCTTAAGCGTGACAGACCAAAGAAGATTCTATTTCAATCTTAAACGTGACAGACCAAAGAAAATACTATTTCAATCTTAAGCATGACAGACCAAAGAAAATTCTATTTCAATCTTAAGCGTGACAGACCAAAGAAGATTCTATTTCAATCTTAAGCGTGACAGACCAAAGAAAATTCTATTTCAATCTTAAGCGTGACAGACCAAAGAAGATTCTATTTCAATCTTAAGCGTGACAGACCAAAGAAAATTCTATTTCAATCTTAAGCGTGACAGACCAAAGAAAATTCTATTTCAATCTTAAGCATGACAGACCAAAGAAAATTCTATTTCAAACTTAAGCATGACAGACCAAAGAAAATTCTATTTCAATCTTAAGCGTGACAGACCAAAGAAGATTCTATTTCAATCTTAAACGTGATTTGACAGACAAGCTTACACATGTATTATTGGAATTATTCGGACGACTATTCTCATCTTGAATGTTATTCTCACAATGTTTCGGCCGATGTAACCTCCGACTTTCTTCAGGTGCATCTTGTCGAACTCGGGAATCTACGGAATTCCGAACGGAACCATTTATTTAATCCACGGAGGTAGCTTGCTCTTGTTCCGTCAACTGCGACCGGGTAGAAGTCTTAAGTAATTTGTAATTGTATTCTTAGTATTACCCATTACTTAGGATTGAACCTTCAACCTCCAGAAGACTGTCCCTTAGAACTGATTATTACTTAGCACTTCTATCCATTACGCCATAGATTCTTGCAGACAATTCTAGTATGAATTTTAGGAGCTTTAAACTTATTCTTGTTTTAGATGTGTAGTTCTACTACTTATCTATCCTCAGTGCGGACGATACTAAGAATACAATTACGAATTACTTATCCGGTCATGGCTGATCGAACAAGAGCAAACTATCTATGTGGATTAAGTAAAAAGTTCCGTACAAAATTCTGTACAGATTCCCAAATTTGACAAGATGCACCTGAAGAAGGTCGGAGGTTACATCGACTGGAACATTTTGAGAATAACATCTCAGATGAGAATAGTAGTCCAAATAGTACAAATTATTAATCCTCATCTCAAAAATTCCAAAACATAAGCTTAAGTGTGACAGACGAACAGAAATGCTACCGTTAAACTTTAGTGTGGAAGACCAACTGATGGACAGACTGAGCCTCTTTTAAAGATACGTGGACTGATCGAGAAATATTATTTCCAACGTAAGTGTATCGAACAATTGAAACTGCTATTTAAAAATTGTGACAGACTGATCGACAAAGTCTCTTCTAGAGGTGCTTGAACACATTTAAAACTAGCTGAAGTACCCGCCTATGCCGGGTTTTTCCACTTTTCTTGAATTTTATAGACAAGATAAGAAGTTAAGACACCTATTAAACGCGATAGCAAAAAAAACCAAAAAACATTTGTATTGTGATCCAGAAGCCAATTTCCATTGTATAACTAAAAATGTTAGCTTCAAACAAATGAAAAATTCTTACAAATGTCATCTGTTGGGAAATGAAAATTACTCATAATGGAAACAATAATTATTAGATCAAGGGCAAAATCCCATTACCTCGCAAAATAAAATGTACAAAAATGACACAGAAGTGTAACTTTGACTGTTCGTATATGATTCATTTCAACAGCTAACACATTGAATCTTCTTAATATGATTCATGGCAGAGTTTTGTCTTTTAATAGTAAATCAATAAAAAAAGAAAAAATCCTCAGATTTGGAGCATGTAAAAACAAACAGAAATACAATTTATTAATAGGGCAAAAATTTAATTCCCTAAAGTTTTCAACGGCTCAACTGTAAAGAGAAAAAGATGAAGAGAGAAGACAGAAAGCCGCCTGTTCTTGGTTTATGTAGTTAACAGTGTCACCTTTTCCTAATTGCTGAGGTGGCTCAATTGGTTTGTACACCATACTTATAAGCAGAGGTTGTTAGTTCGAACCTCACCCGGGTCATAATTATTTTTACTCTGATTTTGTTCCAAAATGAACTTACACATTTAAAACTAAAATATTAAACAGATTGTTAAGTTTTACTTTTATTTTATAGAAATTAGGACGCTTGGGTAGCCCTGCTATTTATAATAAAGAATAATCCGTTGAATTGATTAAAGATCACCAAAGAGACAAATCAATATTTCCCAATTTTTAAGGCAGACGATTATTGTGAACATCTGTCCACTGCACAGGCAGTGATCGTCCGCTCGTTGTGCTGATCCAAAGTCTTTGCACAATTCCAACAACGGTCGCAGTGTCAATTGTGTCGTCTCGGTCAGTCCTGCTACAGAAGATTTCTCTCACCAAATAAAATTACAGCCGTAGTTTAAAACAAGTGACAAAGTTTTATTTTTTAGAGGTTACAACGAGGCTCGTTTTTTTCTACTGAACTTGCAAATGAGAATTCTTAGCCTGACCAAATCAAAACACTAAGAGCCCTCAGGGTCCAACTTGCTTGGCGAGGTACACAAAACTCAACTGACCGTGAGACGCTCAGACCCCCCCCCCCCCCTGTCCATCTGCTGGAATATATAGAGATATTCTGATCATTGTTGGCAGATCACCTAGTTATCGACTTAAAAAATATTGACCAGTCTTATCCATGAACATAAAAGTCTTGTATCTGGATGGCCATTAAATTTGGAAGACCTTGAATGGGTTATAACCACAGCAGGAAGCCTTATATGTGTAGAAACATTACTTTTTTTCAAGTGGAGAAATCAAATTCAGAGTGGTTGAAACACCAAACCAGACATATTTCCAGTTTCTTGTGTAGTTTCTCTTTTCTTAGTCAAATACTTCTCACTCGCAGCCAGCCTGTTATTCGCATGCATTGCCAACATGCAACCGCCTAGTGCACGTTTGCAATGCGTGCACAGCCTTCCTTGTGAAAATCGTTGAAGTACTTTGAATGAATACTGACCTTGTATTTGGTGTTCTCCGAAGTACGAACAGTCTGATGATGAACCGTCTCTTATCCGTTTGCTTCTTTCAAAAAGTTGCCGTCACCACTTAAATGAATGCTCTTTCATCATCTTCATCTGATATTTATGTAACACTTCAAGAAATGTATAAAAAAATTTCGTTTTTCACATCAATACAAATTTAAAAAAAAATCTTTCTTTTCTTTTCCTGTAAAGATACGAGCCAGAATTCGATCTGCTGAACAACAAATCAAGCTGCGGGGCCACGCAGCTGAAGTCAGATGGTCATCTGATAAGTGTCAACAGTCAACTAAAGGTGGTTCACTTTCTCTCTTTTTTTCTGTTCTCTCTCTCTCTCTCTCTTTCTTTTGATGACAAATCTCTCAAAATTATTCTATTCCTGCTAATATGAAAGCTTTTTTTTTTTTCTTTTCTTTTTTTCTCATTTTCCCTATTTTTTCTTCTCTTTTTATTTTCTCTTTTTATCTCTTTGTTATCTTTCTCTTTTCACTCTTTTCTCCCCTTTTTTCTCTTTTATCGCTTTTCTCTGTGCCTCTCTTTCCTCTTTCTTTCCTCTCTTTTTTTCACTCTTTTTCCCCTTTTTTCTCTCTCTCTCCCTCTTTCCTTTCTTTCTCTCTCCCTCTTTCCTTTCTTTCTTTCCTCTCTCTCCTCTCTCTTTTCTCTATTTCCTCTTTTCTTTTTTTCTCTTTTCTCTTTTTTTTTCTACTCTTTCCTACCTTTTCACTCTTTCCTCTCTTTTTTCTGTTCTCTTTCCTCTCTCTCTTCTCTCTTTTCTTTCTTTTCTTTCTTTTCTCTCTTCTTTCTCTTTTTCTAGATTTTCTCTTTCTCTCTTCTCTTTTTTTTCTTTTTCTCTTTTTTTCTTTTCCTCTTTGTGTTTTTTCTCTTTTTCTCTTTTTTCTCTTTTTCTGTTTTTTCTCTTTTTCTGTTTTTTCTCTTTCATATTTTTTTTCTCTTTTCTTTTCTTAACTGGGGGTGGGGCTGTATTTTCACCATCAAATTGAACTGAAGGAAACTAACAAATTCTAATATGGACCATAAAGTGATTTAAGTGGGAGGGAGAGTCAGTGTTGTACACGTCTGCCAAACGAACCTGGCTTTAATTAATAACAATTTATATATGATTGTTATGAAGTTTTTCATTTTTCTTTCTTTTCGCGCAGGTTTTACAATCAGTAAGGTTTTGAATGTATTGGATATCCTCGACCGTCATTATTTTGACAAAGTAGATGCTGTCAATTCTATTGATACACTCTACAACAAAATCTTCTGTCCAAATGAAACCAAAGAAGGCAATGAGGTAAGATGCCCTTTTTCATTT
Organism: Sepiola atlantica; assembly: GCA_963556195.1. Classification (NCBI taxonomy): domain Eukaryota; kingdom Metazoa; phylum Mollusca; class Cephalopoda; order Sepiida; family Sepiolidae; genus Sepiola; species Sepiola atlantica. The sequence goes on from OY744519.1 coordinate 3,719,448, forward strand.
TCTATATTTGGTTACAAATGTCACATCTACATATCTGTACATCTCTCTCTCTCTCTCTCATATATATACATATATGTATAAGATGATAAAAATTTAAGTTTCAAGTTTCGACTATCACTTCTGAATTATGAAATGATATCAAATTTAAGCTTAATTCCAACATTCTTCACTGTTACCTTAGACTTCGGAGTTAATGTTGGAATTAATGAAGGCCGTGTTTTCGTCCTCATAATCGTCAAGTAAATTTCCAGAGAATCGTCAATCATGATTAGTTGTATCATGAGTGATCTTCACTTGTTAGATGATTGCCAAAATGAGGAAGGGGAGAAAATTTGAAAATCTTTAAAAAAAAAAAAAAAAATGGGGAGGGGGGAGGGTTGTCTTTTTTGTTTTTTTATGAAATTTTGAAATAATGATAATTCTCAACACAATGACAAATGTGCATATAAGATAAAGCGAGACTCTTGTTTAAATTTTCTATCGATGGTTGAAATATCAACAATAATCTAACATCTTGCGTGTATAATGATACGAACACAATACAAGACACAACTTGCTAAACACATAAACATTCCTTCTCTTTGTCCTTTTTGCATTAAAATGTTGGACTAATTTACATATTTTCTTTTTCTGTCCCTTAAAAGCCACTCGTCAGCGATGACCCCATCATTAAACTGTTAATTGACTGGGCAGTTACCATACAGCGGACGGGCAACTATCGAGCTGTCGTTGTTGCCAAGCTGTTGGAAAGGCGTCAGAATGATATGCGCAATGAGGTAAGAACATTCACTCTTCATCTCGCTCTTCCCACATTGGATGTTTTTGTCTTACCATACACACATACACATATATATATATATATATATATGAGAAAGGAAGGATGAGAGTAATCCGACGCAATGGGAAATGAAAAAGGAAAAACCAAGAGATATTTTTTATATATTCATCAACATTTCGTCTTTATTGTAAGACTTCCTCAGGATGATAATTTTAAGAAAAATGTCATGCAAGTACATTGAAATATTGGGTTGACATGATGGCTGCCTTAATTGTACCCACTCAAAGCTTTCCATATTCATTTCACTCTTTGCCATTACTGACTTCTCGCAGCCTGGACCCTCGTCCAGCGCTCTTAGTTGCCACGGCTACTACTTTTTCTCATCAACCCATCATGTCAACTCAATATTTCGATGTACTTGCATGACATTTTTCTTAAAATTATCATCCTGAGGAAGTCTTACAATAAAGACGAAACGTTGATGAATATATAAAAAATATCTCTTGGTTTTTCCTTTTTCATTTCCCATTACGTCGGATTACTCTCATCCTTCCTTTCTCATTTATATATATATATATATATATATATATATATATATAGTCATGTTTACAATTTTTCCCTTTAAAGATAAGACTTGCAATATGAAGTCAAGAAATAAAAAATAAAAGCTGGTGTTTTCTAAAAAAAGAAATCTTTACACACAGCTGTAAAACAGCAAATGGCTTTAATGAATCAAAACAAATTTGTGTATTTTAAAATACCAATAAAAATTAATGTTTAAAACTTTTTAAAATACATTCTTCACTGAGATAGTCTTTGTTTATTTTATAAAACAAAATTTCAATTACAGAAAATCTATTAAAAAAAAAATGAATTTTGTGTCTTTACATTCTAAAATATTTCGTTTGTTTTATGGACTTCATCGATAATTGACCCGAGATGGTGTCATTAGATTCTGTGAAAGATTTAACCCTTATTGAAACTCATTTGAATGTTCTGTTAACATCGATTTCTATAACATACAAGCAGGGATTTTTATATCTGTAAGATGTATAAATAAATACACATTGCTCTTTATTATAGAGTGGAGGATTCTAGACCTCTATCCCTATTGTCACTGCTGGTTTAGTGTTGATGAGAGATGAAGAACACCTCTTGGCTTTTTGGGCCATTCAAAACCATAATAGTCGTTTTGTTTTTTTTTGTTTTTTAATAAATGAGCCAGTATTGTTCCAAGGTTTATTTTCTATTTACACATCCAACAAATATCATAAATATTGGTCATCCATCAATTTTTGTTCTTTTCAGAAAACTAACAAATATATGCTCCCTCCAATCACATATTTTTTACTATAAGCTGGGCGGATAATATGATTGTGAAAGAATTACATACAATACATAGTTAGTTCAAAACAATTTGTGTTGGTTTATTAAAATAATTTCCAATGCTACCCATTCATTTATTTCTTTTTTTATTATCGCTTATGTTTGAATTCATGTTTTGAAACATGACGTTAATTATAAATCTATGACATCATGCCAAAGCTATAATTATTTTGTTAAGGTAATGTTTTCAGCTCTATTTATAAGGAAGTACAAATAGGTCAGTTGATAGAACCTCAGACTGAAGATCTCAAGGTTTTGGTTTCAATTTCCAGTCATGGTATCCGCTTTATTTCTTGGGAATTTATTATTTACTATTAATGCAATATTCTCCATTTCTAAGAATAGTATAAGTCTTTGATATTTCGAAATGAGTACAAATTCTGCAATGTATTACGTTAAAAAAATTTGTGACTGACAGACGAACAAAATCTTTTTTATTCTTATTTTTTTAAAATTTCTATAATTTTTCATTAGTTTACATTTATATAGGGTTCTTATCGGGTTCATTTTCTTTCTCATTTTGTTGATTATAAAACAAATCTTTATTGCACGTATCCTTTCAGAAGTTTGCAGATAGTGAAATGATGGATGACAAGGACTCCACAGCCTCTGATGCGATGATATCTTCCGGTTATCCAGTTTATCAACAATTACTTATGGATTTCTTACATGAAGATGCTCCCGTTTTAGGTATAAACCCTTTCTTTCATACCCTTCGTTCTTTTTTTCTTTTTTTTTAGATACGTTTAGTGCACCACTATAAATGCCTTTGTCCATCCGTCTGGCAACTTAGGATTGATAATTCTGTTCTATCGAAGAAAGTTGTTGTTTCCGTCATGCTAAAAGTCAGAAACTACAAAAGATACACACACAAATCTAACATATTCTAATTTAGTATAACACCGAACAGGTTATGGTAAAAAATGACTGTAGACTCGGAAAATGTTTTTATTTCATTCAAGAAATTAAGGGAAATAACTCTGTAAGTAATTTAGAATTATTTCCTAATTATTTACTTATCAAAAATTATAGTAAAAAAAAAAAGAAAAAAAAGAATGGTCATATGGGTTCAGGGCTGTAAGCAGGAGGACACACGGTTGTATAATAAAGTGTTTGGTTATTTTGTTTGACGACATATTAACCATGTTGATTATTTATTGCTGGTCACCATTTATCTAAACATTTTTTAAATTAATTTTTTTTTTTTTACTAAGTTCACCTCAAACAAGGCAAGTTGCCACTGTAGACGTAAGGAGCTACTAAGAATTAGGGTGAAAGTTTAGTGGGTCGTCCTAAATTGGGAGCTGTGCAGCTAGATGCTTGTTCATATTAGTTTTAAATTTCTGCGTGTCGGTACTGTCAGGGGGGGGGGGGGAAACAGGGAGGGAGTTACAAATGCTGGCAGCTCAAGGAAAGAAGCTATTGTAGTCGAAGGCTCTTTGGCATCTGGGGACCTCCACAGTGAATGGGAATTAGCTGATTGTCGGGTTGGTCTAGTGAATTTGCGTCGAGGGGCACCAAAGCAGCAAGTTCATCGAAGCACATTTCATTGAAGTACTTGTAAAATAAGCACAAGGATACAACATTGTGGCGATGGGGCTGGAGCTTAGTGGATAGTGAGGTACCTATTAGATTAGCAACTCTTTTGTTGGACCTTGTCTAAGTAGGAGAGACTAGTGGATGGTGCACCAGCCCAAATATGACAAATATACTCCATGCATTGCGGATGGTGGCTTTGTAGAGATAAAGGATACTGTCACGTGTGAGAAGTTTTCTAACACAATAGAGACAGCCCATTTTTTTTGCAGCAACCTTGGCAATGTCTTATGTGTTAATGTTTATATATGTTAGTGCTTATATGTGTTAGTGTTTATATGTGTTAGTGTTTATATATGTTAGTGTTTATATGTGTTAGTGCTTATGTGTGTTAGTGATTATATAGATGAAAGCACATATGAAAAACGCATTTCCAAATAAAAACTCTTGTTTATACTTACATATCGGGAAAAATAAAATTATGAAAAACTATCGAGTAATTTCTAATTAAAGGTAAAAATCAATTTTATCGTATTTGGCATTGTTTAACATCCATTTTACGAGAAGTTTTGATCTGTGCCGAAATGACACATAATTATCTCCTTTGCTTTACACTACTCTTCAACATTACCCACGCTACACTAAGGCCATGGATTAGCAATACACATAGAAAAAATTTAAATTGCTTAAAATATCTCAATAATTGAATGTATAGAAAGAGCTTTATGATCTAAGAAAGAATCTTAAATCTTTTTAAATCTGACTAAAAATAAGGAAGTTATAACTATTTTTGTGTCTCACGCAATTGGATATTTTCCAATCTTTAAATCTGACTAAAAATAAGGAAGTTATAACTATTTTTGTGTCTCACGCAATTGGATATTTTCCAATCTTTAAATCTGACTAAAAATAAGGAAGTTATAACTATTTTTGTGTCTCACGCAATTGGATATTTTCCAATCTTTAAATCTGACTAAAAATAAGGAAGTTATAACTATTTTTGTGTCTCACGCAATTGGATATTTTCCAATTTTTAAATCTGAATAAAAAATAAGGAAGTTATAACTATTTTTGTGTCTTGCACAATTGGATATTTTCCCCCCTTTAAGATTATATGCGTTTTGTCACATTTTTATACTATTTTTTCAGTAAAAATGTTATATCTTTGTTAAAACACGAGATTAAGCAATTAAATTTGCCATATAAGTGTAGTTTGTACAAAGAAATCAGAATATGCCATTGAAAATCTTCAGAAATTAATGGTTTCCAAGTAATCTGCAGTAAATGCACATAAATATTCTGCAATACCTTAAAAATACCATGTATCCATTAAAAAAAAGAAGTCAGAGAACTCAAAGTTTAATTATAATGCATTTTTCAAGAAACTGAAATCTAGTTTTAGGATTGTTAAAAAATGAATATATTGAAAGATTTTTTGGGTATTATTTTAGATTAACACCTTCTGCTAAATTACCCCCTTGCCTCCCCAAAATATGAGATTCTACTTTTTTATGCAATTACATGTTAACACCCTGAAAAACTTGGCAGAAAGAAAGAAACAAAAACAATTATTTTAGATTTTAGAGTCAGGATTAGTTTCACATATAAATTTAATGTAAAATAATTTCAGGGCCATTCTAGCGTTTTAAGGCAGTTAATCATTTTTTTCTATGGGAGATAAATCCTGTGCGTTTTTCTTGTTTTTTTCTTGGGGGGGGGGGGTCTCCTTTTTTCTTTCTTTTTTTTTTAGAAGATTATGTGTTGTTTTAAGAGAGTCTTTGTGGGGGGGCTTACCACTTTGACTTCGGGTTAGTGGTAGGGCTAGGGGCAATTACGTGTGAACACCCTGAAAACTTAGCAGAAAGAAAAAAAAACTAATTTAGAATTTAGAGTGGGGGATTAGTTTCATATAAATTTAATGTAAAATAATTCACCATTTCCCGGCCATTCTAGCGTTTTAGGGCAGTAATCAATTGTTTTTCTATAGGAAATAAATCCTGTGCGTTTTTCTTTTTTGGTGTCTGCTTTTTTTTTATTTCTTTTTTTAGACTACAATCCTAAAAAAAAACCCATTAAAACCACACATGTGGTTTTAATGGGTTTTTTTGTGGGATTGGGGGCTTGCCACACTCTGGTTAGTGATAAGGTTAAGTAACAGGTTTTGTTTTGGATAGAGGTTGCCATTCGAACTTAGTGTTATGGTTAAGGGAGTTTTTTTTTAGGGGGTGGCTTGTAACTCAGATTTAAGGTTAATGCTAATCTAGAGTTAGTGGTAGAGTAATTATTTATTTTATATCAAGTTTTCAGCTTGAAAAAATATTTTTAAAATTGCACTAAAAGGCAAGAATGTCCGGGAAATGGGAGATCATTTTACGTTAAATTTATATGCGAAACTGATCCCCCCCCCCCACACTCTAAATTCTAAATTATTTTTTGTTGTCTTTTTTCTTTTTTCCGCCAAGACTTTTAGGGTGTTTACATGTAATCGCCTAAAAAAGTAGAATCTTATTTATTTTTTTTAAGTGGTGACTAGAAAGTCATTACTACTAGAAGTTCGAAAGTTGAGTGAAAAACAGTATTTCTTGAAGTATTTTTTATAAAAGAACCACAAACAGCATTAACTTTTTAAACACAAAAAGTATTTTTGTCTTTTTGTTTTTTTCAAAAGAAGTTTGTAAACGAATTTTACAAAGTTGTTTATAGCTAGCTAGCTGCTAATTGATTGTTATATCAGCAATACTAGCAGCCATTGTGGAATGAGTAAGTTTGGATTCGTGGTGAATGAAAATGTGTGTGGGGGGGTTGTGTGTTGGTGTGTATGCGGAGACTGGTATGTGAGTATAACTGAGAGCGAAGAGAAAAATACTCACATACCAGTCTCCGCATACACCCCCCACACACACACACAACCCCCCCCCCCACCCCCACACACACACATTTTCATTCACCACGAATCCAAACTTACTCATTCCACACATTCTTGACATAGCCAGCTGGTCAAAACCTACTACTCTCCAAAAATTTCACACCTACCCACACCAAAATCTCCGCACTCCCCCCTCACCCATTTCACCATTTCGACTACTTCTCTCACACTCTTACCCACCTACCCCTCCCACTTTCAAACACCTTCATTTTTTCAAATCTTTTCTAAAACCATGACATTACCCACACACCAAAATCACAGAGCCTCCCCCCTCCCCACCCCTCCTCTTTCTCCCACCCCTCCTCTTTCCCCCACCCCTCCTCTTTCCCCCACCCCTCCTCTTCTTCACTAACAGCCATCCACATTATTTCCGTTCACTCCCACCCCTCCACTTTTTCACTCAGAACCAGCCTCATTAATTTCATTCCATGCTACTGACTTCACTAAGCCCGGACTCGGGCCTGACCACCCGGTAGTGGCTACTACTTTTTCTCGTTAACCCATCATGTCAACCCAATATTTTCACGTACTTGCATTATATTTTTCTTAAAATGATCATCCTGAGGAAGTCTTATAAATAAAGACGAAACATTGATGAATATATATAAAAAACATCCTTTTTGGTTTTTCCTTTTTCATTTCCAATTACGTCGGATTACCTTCATCTTTTTCTTTCTCATATATATATCTATTAATAATGGAGTGTATGTATGTATCTGTCTATCTGTCTGAAGCCGAAACTCCATCAGAGTACTATGACTATTTATTAAGTCCACCAGCTTCATTATATACTATTAAAAAAAACGCCGTAAACACTATGCGCATTTCCCAATTTACATAATCAATTGCTTTTGAACTTCTAATAAATTAGTATTCGCAAACATACACTCATGATTGTTTTCTTCAAATTTCCACATGTATTTACGCTATTTTGCTCGCTAATAATCTTACTTATAAATTATAATTATATCTTTTATTATTTATTTATAAAATGAGTTACGTAGTTATTTCCTCTACGTCCAACTGATTAAACAGCGTACTTCCCTCTGAACGGGCGCGTTAATACTTTACTGATTTATTTTATTAAAACGTTCTGAGTTTGTTTATCTCAATCTTATTAGCCATTATGTTTTAAAACACAAATTTATTGAATCAAATTGTTTAATTAAAATAATAATTGATTTAAAAATTACTATTTAAAAAAAACACACACACACGCACACATCTTCATTTTTTTTACGACCTTAAGTATATTTAGGATTTTGGCTTTACCTTCTACGCTGTAAAACGTTTACTTACAAACTGTTTTTATTATTCCGTGTTTAATTTATTAAAATAGAAGATGTGATTTTCTTCTCTTTCCTTCTTTTTTCAACAAAAAAATTAACACAATTTTTTTTTTCTTTCCTTCTTTTCTTAACTAAAAATATTTCTAAGTATGGGGGGAAGGTAAAAAAAATGGGGAGGCAAAACTTTTTTTTTTGTTTATTCTATAAATAAAAATATTTCTATTCATGTTGGAGGGTAAAAAAATTTGGGGTTGAAATTTAAAAAAAAATTGTTTTTAACTAAAAATATTCTTGGTCGGAAACAAAGAAAATCAATGTCTACCCAGCCAAGAAATATGACTGGGGCTCCCTCGGTTTACGGGTGAGCGTTCATTTCTGACGCGGCAGCCTAGCAAAAATATGCGACCGGAGGGAGCATATATTTGCTAGTATGTATAATGTATATCTAGGCAGCATCTTCTCTTGCAGGCAAGTATTGTTGAATATAAGATACAACTCATGTCTAGATATCCTTTGGTAGATCCTTTAAATAGTCCGAATCAGGATCTTTGTTTCAGAGGGGAATTGGCTGATGGATTTGTCTCCCAAGTACTTTCGGACCCATCTTCGGGGGAATGAGGTATAGACCATAGAGTTATGTACGAAACTATATTTGGAGCTATAAACATTTTAGAATATTATTACTGATATTAAAGTTAATTCTATTAATTAGGGTTTTTTGGTTTTTATATATAGGGCTTCTAATATATTGAGTTTTTGTTTGTTAGTACTAAATATATATATATATATATACTGCCAATGTTTGTGTGTTCCCTATAGAAAGAAAGGTTAGAGAATCTACATAAAAAACTAAAAGTGTATTATGCAAAATTTTCCAGGGAAGACAATGGAAGTGGTCCAGAATCTCTAACTGCACTCATATGGGAGTAGAAATTCCCTTAAAACTTCAAATATATCCTATTTTGATGAAAATTAAATATGTATAAAATTCTCTAGGGAAGACAATGGAAGTGATCCGATTGGGGGGGGGGGGAGAACCTTCTTAAAATTTCAAATATGTATATCCGATTTTAATTAAATTTAAACCATATGTAAAGACACTAACTCAGAGTGTTTTCAAAATTTCAGCTTCTTTCTACTATATTAAGGGGTGAAATTGATGGGGGGGGGGGTCAGTAAAAAAAAAATATATATGGTGTTATGAGCATAGTGAAAAAGGACATAGTAGTGTCATTAAGCAATGTCGGGGTTCGTTGGTCTGTCATGCCATTTTTGGTTTTCCATTGAAATTGTTTGCGTAAACATGTTTCATTCCTCTTTTAAATGCAATCAAATTTCAGATGAGAATATTACGGAAGAAAACCGCGAAGCATTTTCCAATTTAATCCAACTTTTTTGTGAACTGATACGATTTGATGTATTCTCCCATGATGCCTATATGTGTACGCTCATTTCACGCGGAGACTTGGCTTCGTCTCCGTCTGTGGCGATGCCATCTGCAGACAGTGTGGACTTGTCCAGCGTGAAAAGCTTTTCTGAGAGCATCAAACATGAAGTAAGTAAAATAAGAAAATAAAACTTTTTTTTCTTTTTTTTTGTTTTCATTTTTGTTTTTTTTTGTTTTTTCTTTCTTTTTTTTCTTTCTTTTTTCTTTTCTTTTTTTCTTTTCTTTTTTGTTTTATTTTCTTTAATTATTTCTTTTTTTTCTTTTTTATTTCTTTCTTTTTCTTTTTATTCCTTTATTTTTTAGATTTCTTTGTTTTCTTTTCCTTTTATTTTTCTTTGTTCTTTTTTATATTTAGTTAAGTTTTGTACCCGTTAATCTTGTCTTGGGGTCATAAAAGGGGGTCAAAGAGAGAAGAAACTGTGATTGGTTGAATATCATGTGTTGAATTAAAATAAGGGGATTTCGAGACAGTCAATCAGTAGACAAGAGTCAGTAAAATAGCAAGCATACAGGTGGCCATGTACAAGGCTCCGTTTCCCATGGCAATCCAGATAAGAAAATGATAAGGAAAGATCCTAGGAAATTGGAAAATAATCCCGACTAGCCGATTATTGTTAAATTAATATTTTAAATATTCAATGTCGTTCATAGGCAGGTGGGCAAAAGCTAAGGTTCGGGTATCTCAGCTGAGGTTGTCTCTTCGGCATGCTTCATAGATCTATGACTTTGCTTCCAAGAAGAGACCCCTATATAAATACTAGCGAGACCCGTATCCTTGTGTTGTCCAAGAAAATAGAGAAACTAAAGAACTTTTGCTCCCACCCCTGAACCCCATATTACTATTTATATTCAAAGTTTGTACTTTCTATAAGTATCAAATGCCTGAAGTATCCTGAACTTAGTACATTCTTAACTCTTGCAACCACACTAGCACCAGTTCCTCCCTGTGCGCCAGTGATATCACCAAGGGAACAAAACTTCTGAACAACCTCAATAACCTTACCATCTAAATATACAATGTATATTTAGTCACAGTGTATAACTAAAAATACTGGTTTTGAACAAGTAATGTAATGTCATATTGTGGTAAATGAAACAATAATTATTAGATCAGGCCAGCGTAAACATTAAATGAAATCCCATTACCTCTCAAAAAAAAGTATAAAAATGACACGGAAACGCAAATTTGTCTGTTAATATAAGATTCATTTCAACAGGCTAACACATTGAATCTTCGTAACATGATTCATAGCACGGTAGAGATCAAGCTAAATCTTTCTGGGTGTGCCATGTTCGAATCCAGTCAACTCCATAGTGCAACCTTCACGTCGTTCTTTCTGCAAGAATGCTAACAACAGAATCAAACCCGTCAGCAAAGTTGTACGATGCTGACTCGTATGAATTTACTTTTACTTTAATCAAAAAACTCCGATTGTAACCATGTAAAAACAGACTTCTTCTTTCTTCTTCTATTTATTTAACATCACTTTTTCCTTGTTCATGGGTCAGACGTTTTCTGATATTACGAAAGCTCACTCTTCACTTCTCAGGCTTCAGCCGGTCAGCAGTCTCCAAATTCCACTCTGTGCGGCCCTGTCCACTCACCTGCTTCCATGTTTTCCATGGCTGGCCAATCCTCCATGGATTTAGGACATTCATGCTTCTGCAACGGTTTATCCAGGAGGATAAACGTTTCACATGACCATACCAGCGTAATCGATTCATCCTTAGGATAACCTCCATGCTTGGCAAGTGCATTGCTTTTAGCAAATCCTGTGACCTGATGAGAAATCTGACCAAACCCAACACATTGCAGATCCATCTGATCATCGATCTATCATTGCGCTGAGAGGACTGGGCGAAGGCCCAGCATCCACTGCCATATATCATGACACTCCTGACACAGCTGCTATACAACTTATCCCAGATGTAGAGAGAGACAGCACGTGATGTTATCAAAGGCAATAACTCAAAATATTTCACCCAAGCTGCCTTCACTCTTGTAACCGTACTGAGTTCACATAAACCACATGCACTCAGCATATCTCCTAGATAGCAGAAAAAGTCTACTACCTCCAGGGTATTGTCATCTAGTGCCATCACTTTGTGGGGACGACCGTCAATAGAATGCATTTGTTCCATGCATCTCCTACACTTGAAGTCGAGATTCGGGGCTAACTTAACCTTCTGGTCACTGCACTTTTTGTGAACCCACAGTAGGCACAGGTTACACTGTATTGCATTGGTTCGAACACCCTTTCGGCACACAGAACACAGATACTGACCAGAGTCCCTTATGGATTGTAAACCGTTTCTATGATGAACAGTAGAGGGCTAAGGACAGATCCCTGGTGAACTCCTACCTTAACACTGAAGCTATCACTCTAAGTGTTATTCACTTTACTACTAGCGTTCATGTACATACATTGTACGAGACGGACAAGTAACTCTACTACGCCCACCTTACTCATTACTCACTTTGGGGACTCTGTCGAATGCTTTCTCCAGGTCCACAAATGCCATGTAGAATCTCCTGTCTGCACAGACATATTTCTCCTGTAGTTGGCGAACAATGAATGTGGCATCAATTGTGCTCTTGCCAGGTACAAAGCCAAACTGCATCTGATCTATGTCAACTGATGATGATGGCTGCTACATGTTCAATCACTTTCATTCCTGTTTTTAGGAGATTCAGGCCTCTATAATTACAATGTGATTGTGTGTCTCCTTTCCCTTTGTCGCAATTGACAATCTATCACTCTAGCACACTGGCACACACTCTTCTCTTATGATATCATCCGCTATGTCTGTTAGGATTAGAATGCCGACCCAATAAGATGCTTTCAGCATTTCAGGGACTATTCCAGAAGGTCATGCAACCTTGCCATTCTTCATTTTGCTTAAAGCATATTCTAAGCTGATTTGTTGTGCTGGGCCTTACACTAGTTACACAACTGCCCATCATCATTCTTTATGCATTTCTAACTTACAAAATCCTGGTTCTTCCAACGCCTCTGCATTGCCACTTTGTAAATGAAGTTACTTTTGATGTCAATGTCACTGAACTTGGCTGAGGAAGGCAAACACAATTTGATAATAGGGCAAAAATTTCATTCAGTAAAGTTTTCAACTTAAATCCCTATAGTAAACCAACTATATTAACGAGTGACCTATTTTCTTTCAAATTGGACTGTTTTTGTTTTTTTTGTGCATAGAGATGCACAATAGTATGCGTATTAAGTTGAAAAATAGCAGCATTAAAAAAAAATCACCCGTCACTGAAAATAGTAACTTGAAGTAACCTGAAAAACAAAAATGACACAAGAGAAAGAATTACACATTAGTAAAGAGAAAAGATTAAATTTTGTTTGCATCCAAATTTTATCAAAATAATCTAAAAAATAAATGAGTTATCACAAGTTGAAATTGAAGGGAAAGCCACTATATTTACCCGTTTTCGTATATTTAACTATTTTCGCACTCTCAACTAGGCTGGTTTGTGATATTGAATCAAAAGCAGTATCTTTGTTTCAATTTGATAGAAATTTCAATTTATGCCAACTTTTAAAATATTGTAATTTCTGTTGACACCCTTTATTCTTGTTTCAATCTTTAATTTTGTTGTTTCTGATTTTTAGCATCAAGATGACATCAAGATGGATTTGGACATCCATACGATGGAAAATGATCTCGGCAGTTTATTTGGCTCTGTGAAAGAAGAACAGAAGACTAGTCCGGAGGCCCCAGGTAAACAAACACACACAGCAAATCCATCCATTCAATAATATTGTTATTATCTTGTTACTCGTATGGATTGAAAAGTGACTCGCTGATAGCGAAACTCGCTTCACATGTTCAGTGTTTGATCTCGCTGTTGCATTCTCAACTTTTGTGTTATACACGCAGCACCTAAGTTGCCGTAATCGCTACAGAGACATTAAAATTCACAATAGTTATTCTATACCTTAGTTGCTGGTCAGTCTTCTTATATGCACTTCTGACTCTGGGAATTCCATCCTGTAATTAAAGCTGCTTATTCCTACCTTTAAACTCGACACAAAACCGATGGAAGACAATGGTCATTTATTTGATGTGATCTTCGTTCCAAATCACTGACCAAGGCAAAGACAGACAAATCAAAATCACTAATGAGTTATATCTTATCAGCCCATTTCATTACACGCCCGAACGCCTCACATGTTTCTAAACTGACGCTCCTTTCTATCACCCTCTCTCTTTGAGCCATGTATATCATATCCGTTTTTAGTATATTCTCACAGCTTAAGCAATTTTGACTGAGATCTGCTGACCACTCGGATGTTTCCATTTCCTGTTATTCTCAACCAACTAAATTATATATAATGACCTGGCACAGCTTGAGTAGGTGTTTGTATTAATCGGTGATATGGTCCACCTTCCCAGGCTTTACCTTCTTTTTGAGAAGGGGTTATTTTATTGTTAATTGCCTGAGGCACCCCTACCAGGGAATGCTGAAGGGGCTGTGCAGGCATTTTTTGTAGGCCAGAGTGTGCTAATCGTAGTGTGCTTGCTTTCAAAATTACACTTGACAATATCTCACATCAGTGTCTCTGCTTACTCCGGCTTTGCTTCCAATCATTTTGAATTTCTCCCAGCTACTGGATTTAAAAATGTTGGGTTAGAAGTGTGGTTGAAGTGTTGTGTGCTATAAAAGACAGGCTGGTGCAAAAGTCGGCAGCGATAAACAATATAGAATTTACAATGAGTGTCCGAATTGATGTTCACCTTTCAACCACTTTTTTACTTTTTTACATGATCTTTGAACATTCTCAAGTGTAGTTTGATTCCTTGTACGATGTTATCTTCTAGTTTGTAAAATTCTTTCTTGCTCACATAAACCACTGATTTAAGACATACCTATAAGAAAAAACTCGTCTTCAAATCTGATGTCAACAAATATTTATCCTAAAACATCCGCATAATTAATCAAATTGTGTTCATTCCATTCATCATTTTCAATCCTCGCCTAATATTCTTCATCATTCAACGGACAATATTGATATCCGAAGGTGCTGCGGCATCGCGCTGATCGAGGGCAAGATGAGATAATGGGGTCTGAGATGGTTTGGACATATGCTGAGTTTTGATGACGACACCGTCGCTAAACTTGCTTTTTTATATTAGAAGTCATCAGGAACCGATGATGAGATGGGCAGACACCCTGTAAAACCAGCCTTCATCCGGACCAATCCTCTGATCATGTCAAGTGGAGACAAAAATCCATTATTGCAGACCCCGCCGTAGCTTGGGATTAACAAAAAGGAAGATTTGACTACTAATCCATTCATCTTGTTAAACATAGCCTTGAGTGACCTTGTTAAGTTGTGACTTATCGCTGGAAATTTGTTATCAAAATATCTTTACACATCATTTACAAAATGTGGTGATCCTGTTAAAAGCACATATCTCACAGAATTGCTAATGGTATGTCATCCAGGCGAGATAAAAAAAAATAAAATTATAAATGATACATGATTAATGAACAAAACAAACGAATTGCATACTTCACCACATGATTGAGAACAAAACTTCTGCTAAGTGGTCGGTTGTGCCATTATGTCAACACACGTGTGGATAAGCAGGTTAGACTGAAGTTCTTGCTAAAGGCATCTTCAGGGCTGTAATTTTATGTTTGTACATTTTTGCAGGGAGGTTTTGCTGTCCTTCCACATACAATGCCTTGTATTCCCAAATGGTCACCCATCTGGTACTGACCACGCTCAATGTCACTTAACTCCCTCTACCGCGTTAGAAAACTACTCGCACCTGCCAGTATCTAATATCTCCACGAAGCCACAATTCGCCCATGCATGGAATATTGTTGCCACATATTGGCCAATGCATCAACCACTAGCGTCTCCCTATTAGACAGGGTTCAAAAAAAGAGTCTACAATCTAATAGGTCCCGCACTGTCAACCAACCTCATACTCCTGTCACATCGCCGCAATATTGCATCCCTGTGCTTGTTTTACAAGTACTTTAATGGAATGTTCTCCGACAAACTCGTAACACTGGTGCCCCCTCGACATAAATACCCCCAACTAACCCGACAAGCAGCAAAATCCCTTTCCTTCACTGTAGAGGTCCCCGGATGCCAGAAAGCTTTCTACTCGAATAGTTTCTTCCCTCAAACTGCTAGACTTAATAATTCCCTCCTGTTTCCTGGTGGGTATGTACAGTATATTTTTGCAAATTATGACCAAAGAAAGTTTTTATATTTTAAAAGAAACTTCATCAAAGCTAACTCTAAAGTTTTTAGTGTGGGATAAAAGCAAGTCAGTAAAAAAACAAACAAATGTGAAACAAATAAATGTTACCAAAGGCAGGATAAGTTACTCTGCTACCTATCTGGATAAGTTTATTTTTTTTTAACGGTTATAGTATTTGTGTACGACTAAATGAGGCACTAGTGGTTGCTGCTGCTTTTCTAGAAATATAGGAACGTCAGCAGAGCAACCTTTTCGTCATATTCAAGGCAATCTCTGCCTGTCAGATCGAACTGAACTGAAATATTGTCTTGTAGCATTATTTTAAATAAAAAATTAAATGGATTTAGTCACAACTTTCAGCAGTAACAATTATGTGAAATGAAAAGTTTATTTTTGGTAAATTCTCGATTTTTGTTTTAATATTCCCTCTTAAGCTTGGAAAAAAGTTGGGCACTTCTGTCGTATATATGAAGCAGCTGCCGATTAAGAAATCGAAATTGAAGAGTTCCGGTTTTTTTTCTCCAAGTACCATTCATTCAGAATTCACCGGAAGTTGAATTTAGTATTTAGAAAATGGAGTTAAATGAGATTAATCTTCGAGACATTGGTAATTTAATGAACCAGCCGCAAAAAAACAATAGATTTTTTACAGGCACACCACCTGATTTCTTAGGGTTTAGGGTTAGGGTTATGATTTAGGGTTAGGGTTTTTTATTTAAAAATTTTTTACTTTATATAATAAAAAAAGAAATTGTTAATTGTCACCCAAAAACAAATCAGTCTTGCATTTTTTTTTATGTTGTAAAAAAATCACTTCCGGTTGAATTACCTCCCTTTATTTTCAGTAGAAGGACAGAAAATCTGCTGCTTCATATATACTACAGAAGTGCCAAAAGTTGTTTACTTACTGACAAAAATGTTTCGACTAAATTTTAAATAGAGCTTAAGAAGGAATATTAATTTTTAAAAAATCGAGAGTTTGACAAAAATAAACCCTCGATTTCATATATCGTTATGGCTGAAAAATGTTTAAAATAACACTTTAAGACGATATTTCAGTTCAGTTTGATTTGACGGGCAGAGATTGCCTTGAATATGACGAAAAGGTTTCTCCTGACGTGTGTATGTTTCCAGAAAAGCAGCGGCAGCAGCCACTAGTGGTCGTGCCTTAAATAGTCGTACATAAATAGTAAACTTAACCACTGTTTTACTACTTGTGTACGACCAAATCAGGCACGACAAAGACACGGTGGCCTCGCCAAGGCACGACCACTAGTGGCTGGACCCCTGATAATTGTTCGAAAATTAAACAAAATACTGGTAGAAATACATCCAATAAATGTCACTTACTGTGCAAAAATGTAATGTTCTACCAGTTTAATTTTCAATTTTAAGTGATTACCAGAGGTCCTTGTGGAGGGCTTATCAGCGCCATCTTTAAGTATGTTCTTAACGGCTGTGATTGCATAAATAATTTCAGATTAAACAATGCTTCTTAAAATACCAACTTTTTTATTCCTAATTTGAAATGTTGTTTTTGAAAAAAGCATTCTTCTTTTTAATCCAAAACAACAAAACTGTAAATGGGTAGTAATTGTTACGGGTTAGTTGTGTACAATGGGTCATTTTTCATTGGGGAAAATTAAAGTGCATCTTGAAGAAGTGCAAATCAGGAGTTCACCTCATTGTTTTAGATTTTTATATGTCAGGGATGCAGGATGCAAGATGCAGGATGCAGGATGCAAGATGCAGGATGCAGGGTGCACACCTCGTAGCATCTCTGGAAGATTTTCTTTTTCTTTGTTGACAGAAGATAAAATAAAAACATTTAAAAAAAAAAAAATAATAAATGCCTTTTTTTTTTTCTTTTTTTTTTTTTTTTTTTTAGCTTCTGTAAAGTCTGTGAAATCTGAACGGGATCAGCCCATACTGAGCGTGGGTGAATCTCAATCCGCCCCTCCCCAACCTCCTCCTCCCCCGAAAGGCCCTTCTCGTCATATGCTGTTTGCTACACACTTCCCCATCCCGCAGAATGAGAGCTATGCTCACGAATGCAACCAGCGCTTTGTTGTACTCTATGGAGTTGGCAAGGCACGTGACAATGCCAGGCACATTATCAAAAAGGTCACCAAGGTAAGAGTAATGCTTTATTTCAGTCGTTTTCAAACAGAATTACCTCGTACCAGCAGGGATGTGAGGTTTCCCTTTCTTAGCAGAATTCCCCTCTTTTTTTTATCCAGTAAAAGCGGATTTCTGCTTAAATTGGTAGAACCTTACATGGATGTGAGACCACATTTTGGTCAAAATTCGTTTTTTTTTTTTTTTAAAATAAAAGGCTGATTTCTGCCAAATCGCTAGAGCTTTACCTCCTTATTTTTCATTGCTATTTGGCTATATTTTATTTCTCTTTCTCTCTCTCTCTCTGTCTCTGTCTCTGTCTCTGTCTCTCTGTCTGTCTGTCTTTTTTTTTCTCTTTTCCTCCCCGTCTCATCTTGTCTTCTCTTTTCCTCTCATAACAGTTCTCTTTGAAAACTGAAAGATGTTAATTTTACCATAAAAGTTAAGACTTCAAATGATTCATGAAGGAGGTTGGGGAGTTAGATGACTTTTGTTCTATCAAAGAATTAATTCCTGTCCCCCCTCCCCCTATTCTCTTCACACAAAGCCATTTGCAAAATAAAAAAATTGAAAAAGTGCATCATTTGTCTCAGATTATTCTTTTGCATTTTCTTTTCTTTCTTTTTATTTTTAATAGAAATGTTTAGGGTGTCAAATTTTTATATCTTAACACTTTTGAGGGATGCACTTTTCTAGTATTTCATAATAAAACTGCAATCAAATTCAAGAAATGTTCAAAGTTAATGACATCTACACAAATAGTAGATATCTTTAAGAAAAAAACAAATGATTGCTTTTAATTTCATATCTCACACTTCTTCCAATTTCTACATCAACACCATTTTTCTTTCATCCTTTTTCCACTTCAGCAATACTTCTCAAATCTGGACTCAATCTGCTTTACTAAGGTTTCTTAAAAAAAATTAACATTTTTTGTAGAAAGTCACTAAATTCAATAGTTAACCCTTAAATGCATTTTGTTTCAAATATGACACATTCACCCCAAATGCCTATTTAATATAATATTCAACGAAAATGTGTCAAACTGCAACTTGTTTCACATTTGCAACGAGCCTGTTGGCAAATTGTGAGTAGGTATTAGTATGATGTTGCATCAACACACCTATTAAATAGGTGATCAGCATCTTAGATGTCAAACCAATATAAAAAATAAAGCATTTAAGGGTTAAGAGATTATCCAAACTTATATTAATAAAAGCATTTTACTCAATCTATAGCGGAGAGAGAGGCAAACGGGCTATTTTCATTCGTCAAAGCTAACTGGAGTTCTTCTTAGTCAAATTATGATTTTATTGCAATGACAAAATGAATGTGTAGCACAAAGCTATCAATGCAGCAAATTGTACCAAGTTGGGGTAGCTTCTTGGGCCGGTATGTGTCAGCAATAAAGACAGTGCATCACTGAAGATTGGTCTTGTATTAGCATTGTATTTTCGTAGTAACTTCCATTTTTTTAAATTTAAAAAAAAAAAAATTTTTTATTAAAAATAAAGAAAAATATTTGTAAAACAAACTTTTAATGAAAATAACTTATATTCATACATTTATTTATTGAAATGTTTGACAACAAAATTGCAGTGACAGAAATTTAAGTTTTGAAAATTTAAAAAAAAAAATTTGAATGATTTAAAAGATATTTTTTTTTATTTATCATTGAAAATCACAAAAAAAACAGATTCTGTTTCCGATTTGTGATTAAACATTCACATAAAATTGGTTCGTTTACATATTTAAAAAATCTTGTAACTTTTGAACCTAATCAACAAATAAAATATCTAGGATTGTTGTGTACAGAATGGTTTATGTCACAAATTTTTGATAGCCATTGACCTAAAAACTTGTCTATCTTCAGAAATGCTGAACAAGATGGTCAATTTTCTGAACCCTGATATCTTTTTTTTTTGTGTTCCAGGAAATCTTACGATTATTTAACAAGAAGAATTGTATCGATATCAGCGGTGGTGACCCGAGCAAGGCCAAAAAGAAAAAAGAGAAGGACAAAGACTGCGATTCGTCGAGTAACCTTGAGGGCACGTTTAACAAGTTCCAAAAGCTTTCTTACTATGACATGCACGCGGTGACCTCGTCCTGCGTGACAAGTGTGCTTGAACAGCTTTCAAGTTTTGCGGCTGGAAATTCCTGTTACCTTCCTGTTGTGGACAATATTTCTTACCTTTTTGATCTGATGGATTATTCGCTCAACATCAGTGGACTTCTAGACTTCACCTTGCAGGTGAGTATGCATGCCCTACTCCACACCACCAGTTTGGGAGGAGGGACACAACCTTCTTCGTCTTTCAGTTTCCCCATCTCATCTTTCATCACAATCACCCTACCATGAAAAAAAGCCTTTTATTAGTTGGGTGTTATAAGGACGGTGGTTAAGTGGATAACGACGTGGACTGACGACCTGGGTGTGCCAAGTTCGAATCCAGTCGATTCCATAATACAACTTTCACTTATGGATGTTGCAACCGTTACGTGGTCCCTCCTGCACAAATGCCGACAACAGAATAAAACCAGTCAACAAAGTCGTACCATTCTGATTCACACGAATTTACTTTTATTAGTTGGGTGCTGGTGTATTTGATCAGTTCCAAATTTCTGCTCTCGAAAAATTTACAGCACGTGATATTATTGTAGACTCTGTAAACTAAAAAAACGACCCCTCGTTTGAGAGTACTGTGCTCTTTTATCAATTTGTTTTTTGTTATGTTCTTTTAAAATAAATTAGCAAAAACAGAAACCAATTAAATTCAAATTATAAAATACAAAAAAAAAACAAGAAATTAGTTTCATGAATAAATAAATAAATTTATTACAAAAAAACAAAACAAAATACATTTTTTTTTCAACAAACAATTAAAAAACTATTTTTAGTTAAATATAGCTTAATTTATTTTGTAACAAACAATTAAAAAATATCTGGATATAACTAGATATAGTGAGTGGTGAAAGCTGAAATTCGATCGAAACCCAACCGCTTGGTTAGCAGTCGAGAGACTTACACCTATGCTATTACACTCAGTACAAATTAAGAGAAACTATAATACTTATATATGGTTTAATTTGCATTACTGACTGCCTAGAGGGCTCAATTCTTTTACAATGAGCTAATACTGGTTCACACAAATATAAAGCCTTGCTTTTTCCAGGAAGTATTAGTGGGTCTATTCAATTGTGTTGAATTGAAAACAACAAACGGGTTTAGTTTTGATTTTTTTTTTTTAAATACGTTTTTGTCCTGAAAATAAATTTTCTTTTATGAATAAAAACGTGGCCATCTTATCTTCCTTCCTCTTTTTTAAAATTTTTTATTACCTGTCCAAAACAAAGCAGGTTTTATTATTTGCTTAAGGGTAATTCCATGTCAAATCATTCAGGGCTTGAAACCCATGCCCTCAGATTTTGTTGTAACTTGCACCACAGATGGACATCATAAAAACTAAGAGATCCTGAAAATTTGAGGATGCAACTTCAAGAGGTTTCTGATTTAGAGCATTTTCCGTTTTGCGTAAATCGCATAAGATGTCGCTCGGCTGACATTTTAATAATTACATTTCCACACCACTTCGTAAAATTCGCACAATTCACAAACAAGTTCCACCTGTTCTATCCATTCTACTATCGGGAGATCAGTGACAGTCCTACTAAACTCTGGAATCAATCGAACGTCGAACTGCTTGCTTATCATTAACACCGAGATAGCTTGAGTGAATCAATGCAACGGTTCGCCAAAATAATGCGTCACTTTCTTCTTCCGTTCGCGTCCACCTCCCAACGCATCTCACAAAATCATGTTTGTCGTGCTCTTTATAGTAGCGACATCTCACATATGCAAATGAGCCACGCCAAAGCCGCCCGCTGCCGTTTCCTCTTACAAAAATGGTCACGGACAAGTGTCTTGGATCACAGCAGTCGGCTGCCTCTCCTGCTCTCTGCTACAAGAATTGGTAGTATACATGTATGAAAATGATGAATACAGCCGTCAAATTTTAGGTAAAAGGGACTATGTTAGTGTTGCAAAAGGGGTTCACAAACAAAAGCATTTAATACTATGTAACTTGCATGAATTGTATGCTGCTTTTAAACAGAAGTATCCCAATGTCAAGGTGAGGTTTTCCAAATTTTCTCAGTTGCGTCCAAAGTTGTGTGTTTTAGCTGGGTCTAAAGGTATCCATTCTGTTTGTGTGTGTGTGTGTGTAGCATACATCAGAATGCGAAACCTCTTGTAGACGCCATTGGTTGGGGCGTCACAAGGATTTGATCTCAAAACTAGTTTGTGATTCTTCCAACAAGGAATGCATGATGCACCGTTGTGAGGCATGTCCTGGCAGAGAAGCATTGCAGAAGTTCTTGGATGAAAAGCTGGTCGATGTGGATCCAGATGATGAATTTCATTTTAGTCAATGGGACACAACTGACCATGCCACATTAAGTACTCATACAACAATGTATGAAGAATACAAAGATTTCTTGATTGACAAAATCGACAATCTCACACGACACTCATATATAACAAAATGTCGAACTAGATACTTAAGTAAAAAGAAAGAGAATCTTTGTTCGAATGAGGTTCTTGTCCTTGGAGCTTTGCAGAAAATTATCAATTTCTTATACAAGACGAAATCCAAAGTTTTCATTGAAACAAAGAATATTGCACCCTGTAGTGCTTTACTACCGAGATTCCTTTTGAACAGTGAAGCATCTTTCATTGTGTTTTATTTCTAATGACAACACCAACGACAGTGCATTTGTGTATCAAACCCAGACAATGACGGTTCACTACATTCGTGCATTATTGCCCCATGTCAACAAAATGACTTACTTCAGTGACGGCTGTTGGGGGTCAATATAAAAATTATAAAAACTTTACAAATTTATGTCTGCATAAACAGGACTTTGGGATTAATGCAGAGTGGGTTTTCTTTGCTACAAGCCATGGAAAATCCCCTTGCGATGGAATAGGTAGTTAAGTAAAACGGCATGTGGCTAAACGGTCGCTTCAACGTCCTCTGAATAATCAGATCCTGGATTATAAAGCCATGTTAGAAGTCTGCCTGGAGATGTCTGCAATCAAGTTCTTTGATATCAGTATGGAAGCTATGGAGGAGGTGAGAAAGTTTCTTGAGGCAAGATTTGCCAGGAGAAACACAGTACCAGGAAGCAGAAGCAGCCACCATTTTGCCCCGTTGTCAACATCGAACATTGGTCATAAGCTGTCCAGCGAGTATGAATCGTATACCGACACCCATGATTTTAACTTGCCATCAATTCTTGATATCTCTAACATTTCACTAATGCAGTATATAACATGTGTTTACAATTCTTTCTGGTGGATTGGCATTGTAAGTGAAATTAATGCAGAGGAAGGTAATGTAACCGTCAAGTTCATGCACCCTCATGGACCGCGCAAGACATTCAATTGATGATACATGGTTTGTTCCAATCAAGAAAATTATTGATGTTGTCTCTCCAGCAACATATACAGGAAGAACATACAAGATAACTGATGAGGAGTATGAAAAAACGATTTCTGCATTTCAGTGGCATAAAGAAAATAACAGTAAATAATGTTGTCGTATGCTGGTTTTTGTTGTGATCACTGAGACTTGTTTAAACTTTTACTTTCTAAAACTTATTTCAATGTGAATTTTATATAAATTTAGATGAATGGTCTCCTCAACTCTCGCATACCCAAACTAGTTGCTTCCCCCAATAGGGTATTTCTGAACCCTTGGAAAAAAGACCTAACTTTGAATAGACACTGTGAGTGAACAAAAAAAAAAATTATTTACCATTTTTGGTCCAGAGGTTCTTCATAGTGTCTAAATGAATTTCCCAAAGAAAAAAACCTGTTACCATGTGGGCCACATCATTTTTTTTTTTGCGCCATATTGGTGCATATGTGAAAAATTCCAAAATTTGATAAAATCCGATAGAAGGCTTCATTTCTGAGCAAAACTGATGCCATTTTTGGATTCCTCAGGTTGAAAAACATACCTGTGTGAATTTTCAGGGTCACATCATGTTCCAAACTGAAAATATTCAAGAAAATGTAATTATTAAAATGTCGCCGGAGCGACATCTCACGCAATTTATGCGAAACGGAAAATGCTCTAAATTGGAAACCGCTTGGAGTTACATGTTCAAATTTTCAGGATCTCTTAGTTTTTATGATGTCCATTTGTGGTGCAAGTTACAACAAAATGAGGATATGGGTTTCAAAATCTTAAATTTCTGGATGATTTGACATGGAATTATCCTTAATTATTTTAATTGATGTTAATTTTATTTTAATTTTAAGTTTTTTTATTTTAAAAATCTTTGTTTACTGGTAACCATAAGCAAATGTACTTTTTTATTATTAAAGTTTTATTTAATATTATCCATATGTATAAAGTAAAGTTGTTTGTCATGTTTGTTATCAGTTAAACAGTTGATCTAAGAGTCAAACTAACAGCAGATTTGGAATCAACACCTTCGATCAAATGTCCTTAGCGATGTCAGAAGTTGTTGAACCTTTTTTTAAAACTCATTATTCAAAATTAAAATATGTAAAACTAACATTAGAAACAAATGTTCCGTCATTTTTAGCGTTCCCTTTCCACGCCAACCGAACAACATACTCATAATAATCTGAACCTTTTCACTACGAGTTAGAAAAATAAATAGACATAAAAATAAGTCACGGTTGTTTTTTGTTTTTTTAGTTAAATAATTGTACGTATTTGATATCTTTTTTATTTAATTAAAAATAGAAATTTTCTTTGTTTCTTTATGTATTTTAGACAATTGAACTGTTTTAGATAATTGAACTGTTTTAGATAATTGAACTGTTTTAGACAATTGAACTGTTTTAGACAATTGAACTGTTTTAGACAATTGAACTGTTTTAGATAATTGAACCGTTTTAGACAATTGAACTGTTTTAGACAATTGAACTGTTTTAGACAATTGAACTGTTTTAGACAATTGAACCGTTTTAGATAATTGAACCGTTTTAGATAATTGAACCGTTTTAGACAATTGAACTGTTTTAGACAATTGAACTGTTTTAGACAATTGAACTATTTTAGATCTATGCGGAGAGGTAAAACAGATTTTGAATTTTGTATCGTGACGCTGAACTCGTGAACGTTTTAAAGTAGGTTACAAAGACAAAATATTTTTGTTTAATCAATGGCCGTTTGGATAGAGTATTCACCTTCAGTTCCAATATTTTATGCCATCTTTCAGGGTTCGAATCTAACACTAGACAATTGTTATTTTTTTTTAGTTATAACGTTCCAGTGTTTATAATCGTTTTTATTCTAATGATTAAAAAGTATTTTTTTTAAGTTCTTTTATCTTTTTCCATTTCAATTTAACAAGTGAGATAATTTTAAGGTAATGTGTTATCTCTCTTTAAACATAAATAGGTGCTTGTGCTGTTCAGCGGCCATATGAAAAAATTATTTTTTTATAAAAACAATATCATATACTTATTCAGCGTTATATTGTTACTCACTGTACAAAAAAGCAGAAAAAATTATCCACTAGAACTTTAATTACAAGTATTTTTTCATTCTGCGTATCATAAGTGATTCGTTCACTAAGCCGCCATCTTCTTTCTTAAGAAGATTTTGAATTATCTGCCCTTGAAATCTTAAGAAAGAAGATGGAGACTTAGTGAACGAATCACTGTTATGATACGCAGAATGGGAAAATACTTGTAATTAAAGTTCTAATGGATAATGTTTTCTACTTTTTTGTACAGTGAGTAAGAATATAACGCTGAATAAGTATATAAGATTGTTTTTATAAAAAAATAATTTTTTCATACGGCTGCTGAACAGCACAAGCACCCATAAATACTTTTATAGATTGAATATTTGGCTTCCATCTAACAAGAGTCAAGTATTTTGGCTACCAATTCTGCAGCCATGATTCAATGACAGTAACCACTGCCCCCCCCCTCCCCATTTTCACTAATCTTGCTTATAAAGTCTTTTTTAATTTTTTTTTGGACTTATTCATTTACTTATTTATTTATTTATTTATTTATCGTCAGTTGCTGAAGGAACTCAGTCAAGTGGAGGTCCAGCTGATGTTGAAAGCATCCACTCTCGCCACAAACTACATCTCGTCGTTATGTTTGTGCATCATAGGTATTTTTAGCAAATATCGTTCTTACATGTTGGTTTGTCAGGATTTAGCGTACGCTGCCTTTGAGGGTCTAAACAGCATCATCAAACAGGGGAACACTCCGTCGGACTGTACGTCGGCCGAGCGGTGCGTGCAGGCCTTCCTGTTTGATCTCTACACTTCTGCCACTTACCTGAAGGCCAAATATTCCGACAGCTTCAGCGCAACATACACCAAAATGAAGCAGACCCATGATACCAACATCACCCCGTCATTGTCGAACTTGCTCTGGGATCCACACTTCATGATGGACTACTTCAACGACGTGAAATCATTGCCAGACGCCATGCTTGTGAAACAGTTGAATGAAAACGCTGGACACCGCTATAATTTTGTATGCAACGCTGTGCTCAACATATGTGGATCACAAGCAACGGACCGGTAAGTAAAACACGACATGTTGACCACATACGATGGTTTTTCCGATTTGTTTACACTTTACTTTGTCGGACATTATCACATCTCCACTCACAATACTATTTAAGAAGTACAGCGTATTCTCCTCCGTTCCCCAAACTACTACTCATAGAATAAAATTCATGATCCTGTCTACAATCCAACCATATTTTATACAAATAAACCTCAGTCTATGCTTGACTTGTCCACCAAGTTTCAGTCATGAATGTCCAACAGTCTTTATTTTATAGCTGTATATCTCCATCTTTATAAAGTTAGGTATGTTAATATTGGGTTGGCCAAAAAGTTTGTTCATTTTTTTTAATGTCATCTTTTTAGCCTACTAAAGATCGTTTTATATTCCTATATATTCCTGTATAAAAAAGATGAAACTTTTTGGCCAACCAAATATATTTGTATGTACAGAATTCACCCCTAAACTAATTAACCGATCATTAAGAATTTTTGGGCTATATCTAGTTTTATTTATTTTTATGCAACGCGAGTAAAAAGAGGGTGGAAGCCCTTCGTGAAAATTCGTATCCCTCTGATTTTTGTGAAATTTAGAGTTGGGCGGTTTTTAAATTTTGGTTTCGGTATCGGTTTCGGTTTTTTTCCCTTAAAACCTCGGTTTACGGTTCGGTTTTTTTGAAAAAAAAAATTTTTACTATGGAAGCTATTCATTCTCTTGTGTGATGATTAGTTATTATTTAACGTTTAGTTGAATTATGCCACTGTTTCGATAATTTTGTGACTGAATCATTCTCCATGATATGAATCATAACGATTCCTGCGTTATTTTGCCGGTTCATGTATAATTATTTACTAATGTAAAGGGATCGTTATTATGCCGGTTCATTTTTTTTAAAAACCTAATTGTTATAGCATTGCGAAAGAAAAGGTAATGAAATAAATAAGGGCAAATATTTAAAAACAATTTGTTTTCATCATCAGTTGTGTCGGTTAAAGAAATAAAATAAAACCGACCTGTCCTATTGTGTCGGTTAAAGAAATATCTGCTTTTAATACAAAAAAAACATTAAAAGTAAAATAATTAAATGAACGGAAATATTAGAGACAATTAGATTATTTTGTCGGATTTCATTTGCTGTAAAGCGTATCTGATGTAATTTATTTACGAATTGATGTTTGCAGACGAAAATATTGGGACCCCATTCGTACACAAGCATCTGAAATCCGGCTAAAGAATCTAATTGTCTCTAATATTTTCGTTCATTCAATTAATTTTTATTTTCAACTTGCTACACATTTTAATCCAAGGTTGAATAGTTTTACAAACAAACACTGTGAAGCGGCAGCACTTTTTATACCCGCCACGGGAGCCGGAGATACCACGGGCACCAGTAGGCGTGGCTAAAATGAACCAAACAATCGCAATCATTTTAAAATAGATATTTTACCTTTATTATTAAAAAAAATACTATTTTTCTTTTCGGTTTATTTTTATTTAGTTACTTTTCATAATATATTATGACAAAATTAATCTTGATGAATTTTCCCAACATTACTAAGTCTGCTCTCGATTTAAGTAATTGAAATTAAGGAAAGTTATATATAAAGAAAAAAATAAGCAACAAATAAATGTTACCAAAGGCAACATAAATTATTCTTCTACCTACCTGTATAAGTTTATTTGTTTATTTTATTATTTATTTTGATAAATGATTTTTTTAAATAAAAATAAATAATAAAATAAACAAATAAACTTATACATGTAGGTAGAAGAATAATTCATGTTGCCTTTGGTAACATTTACTTGTTGAATTAACTTGTTAAAAATGTGCTTTAATAGGTGTTGCTTCGTAATCCTTGAACCAAAGCCAAACTTTTAAAAACAATGAAGTTATTAAGTTGTTGAATTAACTTGTTAAAAATATGCTTTACAAAGGAAAGATGTTAATGTAAAATTCTGATTTTCTTTATGAAGAAAAACTTCGATAATGTTAAAATATACAGAAAATCACTGGATTTAAACAGTTTCTATTTTAAAATGTTCTTTCAATGAAATCATAAAATAAGTCGTAATCTTGAAGAGTTCACTCCTAATCGAATCAACCGGAAGTAAAAATTAATTTTATCGTTATTTTAAAATATATTGTCGCTTAATAAAGTTTTAAATTTAAAAAAAAGTCAATTAGGCAAAGTTTAATTAAAAACAAACAAAAAAAATCAATCAGGCAAAGTTTTAAATAAAAAAAATTAAAAAAATAACAATCAGGCCATAAATAAAATTTTGTTTGATAAAGTTTTAAATAATACAAAAAAATTAATTTAAATAATAATAAAAAAAAATTTATAGTTAAATAAACACGAGCTGGCAAAATAACGTAAGACTCATTATTGTGCCGGGCGTAACTGTATGTTTAACAATTTAGTTAAATATACATGAACCGGCAAAATAACGCAGGAATCGTTATTTTGCCGGGACCGGCAATATAGCCTATTCGTAAGTTTTAAGGTGTTGACTGTTGTAATCAAAGTTCTGATACCTTTTCAACAGTTAACTCGTTAAAACAGTGACCAAAGATTCATGAAAGATTTCTGAAGAATAAAACTGAGTTTGAATATACATTCTATCTAATACTTTAACCCATCAGAAGCTAAAATATAACTCAGAAATGCAAGAAATTAAAAAACGAAAATTTATTTAAACAAACAAAATAATTTTACAAATAAAATTAAGCAAAAATGATGATGAAATGAAATATTGTGAATCAAATAGATTTTCGACATCATACGGAACGCGTTTGATTTTTTCTTTTTCATTTGAAAATGCTAAAAATACGATGTCATGTTGTCTGTCGTATTTCTCTTTTTTTCATTTGAAAATTCAAAATGTTAATAATAAACAAATTGTAAACAAAGATTTCTTCCTACAAGTCAATTAAATGTTTGTATCATATATTTGTTCAATCTGTCCTCTTACTAATATAACATTTTTTGGTAATATTCCATTTTATTCAAATCGAAAAATCTTTTCAACCGTGTTTCCTTGTATATGGTGGCTTACTGTAGTAAAAACACAATATCGAACGGTTACGGTTTTAAAAAAAAAACGATCCGGTATTCGGTATGGAGACGAAACCGAAAAACCGCGATTTTTCGGTAAAACCGCCCATCTCTAGTGAAATTTTAACAATAGGTATTAGACATCAATTAATAAATATTCCTCAAATTTCAATTTCTTTGGAGTATTTTTAAGGGGTTTTCGAGGCACCATATGGGCACAACCCCATCATTTGAAAATTCAACTATATCAGATTTGCATTGAATTTGATTCATAGTCACTAGAAACCAATGAAGAAAGATTCCCTGAATTTTTATTTCTTCTCATACCTCTTAAGCTTAAGACTTACATTTTAAACATTTTCTAGAATCAAAATTAGAATAAGGATTCTAGATATGAGGTTTAGTATTATATCTTGATTTTAATTTTCGTAAGGAGACATTAAAAGTGATGCAAAACTGTTCTGTTCGAGGAATTCTATTTTATTCGTCCTGGGATGGGTATTCTTACAGTGTGTGTGTATGTATATATATATATATATATATATATATATATATATAATAAATAAATAATTAATATAATATATAAATAAATAATTAATAAGGCTGGCCACTCTGAGTGAATTTAATAACAAGCAGTACTACTAGCTTCATTACGAGATCCAACACGATTTGTTGTTGTTGATCACTCTTCGCCGCTTGCTGTGAATACTCGCCGACTTGGTATTTACAAATTTAAATTCCTCCTAAATTCTGAGATGATTTCTGGTGGCCAACTGGTAACTCTCCTGACTTACGAATCAGTGGCGATTTGTGGTCGGAGTATAATGGATATTTATATATAAATATTATATATAATATATATATATATATATATATATAAGGTATGAAACTAAAAGTAGGATGGATACTTTTCGAAATTTGAACGTATCATGAAATGATTAAAGCTCAATAAACGGGAATAGAGCAATTCTATAATTAATAAAAAATGTAAGAATGACAAATCTATTCCATCTTCAGTTGTTCAATGCAAAGTGTATTAAATAAAAGCATGTTTATTTTTTCCTTAAGCCAGGCTTTTCCACAAACTTTTAACGATTTTTTTTGTTTTTCCATTCCTCATGGGACATTTCGTCACTGGACTTTTTCTATCTGGGCATATTCTGCATTTTAACAACCATTCTCTCACACTTACATCAACTTTCTATTATCTTCTCAAATGTTTTGAATTTTAGCTATTTCCCTGCTAACTTATCTATTTATGTGATTCCTCTGATAAGATTCCAATCTTTGAAAAGTCTGGCTTAAGGAAAGAAAAAATAAACATGCTTTTATTGAATACATCTTGCATTGAACAACTGAAGATGAAATAGATTTCTTACATTTTTTATTCCATCTCTCTCTCTCTCCCCTAAAAAAAAACCCCAAAAACCTATTCTCAGTAGCCCCTTACGTCTACAGTGGCAATTGTTTGGGGTGAACTAAGTTAAAATAAAAAAAAGAATTAATAAAAATTTAAATAAAAAAAAAAACAAACATTTTTTTTTTACTAAAATTCAGCATGAAATAAAGAAGAGTTTATTTATTTCCAAAAATCACTGGTATATACTGTTTCGGTTTAATTCCTAAAGTTATGTTTTGGACTTTATGAGATTGATAATTGGGAATATGGGATCCAATAATTATAAATAGTAGATTTTTTTTACACCAGT
This sequence comes from Sepiola atlantica, assembly GCA_963556195.1. Classification (NCBI taxonomy): domain Eukaryota; kingdom Metazoa; phylum Mollusca; class Cephalopoda; order Sepiida; family Sepiolidae; genus Sepiola; species Sepiola atlantica. The sequence goes on from OY744519.1 coordinate 3,750,520, forward strand.
AAGAAAATTGCAATATGAGTCATTGTAAAAACAAAGTCAAGTCTCTAGTAATAAGTAGTAATACTACTCACCTGGATAAGATTAAATGTAAGACTCCCCTAAATTCATCGACTTGTTTCTATGGCCTTTATTTTATTCTCTTTTTCTTGCAGCTTGAATGAGATTTCCATCTTGTGTGCTGAGTTCACGGCAAAATGCAATGCTTTACGCTCTGAGTGGCTGGGAGCCCTCAAGGCATTGTGTTGTTCGTCCAACCATTCATGTGGTTTTATCGATATCTTAACACAAATTGACGTGAGTATACGACCCGTCTCCCTTTACTTATATCTCTTTTCAAGTTAAAACCTACTACATTGGTTACCCTGGTACCTGATGCGGCATGTATATCACAATTTTGGAAATCATGTTTTTTTTTGCAGAGAGGTGTCGCTGTCCTCCCACATACAGCACCTAGTATTCATAAATGGTCACCCATCTGGTACTGACTAGGCTCAACGTTGCTTAACTTGGGTGATGTGTAATTTTATTTTCACATCTACATATCATGGTATGAAAACCTTAACCAGCAGCAAGTGGGTTGACAACCTTTGCTGCTCATTAAAAGTAATTCCACCCAAAAATCCATTTCAGATTTTAAAACTTCCTCTTGGTCAGTTCTAACTGCTGAAGTTTTCACACACAGACGCAGAAATTAATTTTGCTGGTTGCTCCCATTCATCCATTCTGTAAACATGGCCATGCCGTCAATCTCCGGTTCTACACACGTCTCCCTTTACTGTCCAGTTTTAATCTTCCTCTGAGGTCATCAGATCTGAGCATGCCATTAAGACTTGCATTACACATCCATCGTATCATTTTCATAACATGTCCTCAACCCTCACTGGCTATAGGCACCGTTGGTTAGTAATGGCAGAAGTTCCCTGAATGCAAATGTTAAACCAAATCTACCTGACTTGACACCACCCTCTTCAGATTTTTTTGATTTTAACACTATTTCATCTTCACCTAAAAACTAAGAGAAATGTGCAATATCAGAACTAGAATTCTATTTTCTAAATTAGACCAAATCTCAGTTTTTGGAGACAGACGGCACCAAAATCCAACTACGGTAGTTTACGAAATCTGCAGTTTTGAAGCCAAGACTTAAATAATTCGTTGAAAACTTCACCATGTAAAATTTTTAGGGCAAAGATTCCAAAAATGATACTGAGAAAGGCTAAAAAAGGAAGTAAAAACACTTTTTGGTTCATGTTGGTTTTGTGCGGATGTTTTGAAAAATACTACAAAAAGATATTTAAAAATTGAAAAAAAAAAATGTAACTGATAGCGTGAAAGAATAATCTATTTTATTTATAGAACAACATATGATTTAACTTTTTAAAACATCTATAAAAAGTTATTTGGAAATTTGCTATTCTTAATAAAATTATGCTGGGAATTTTCCAATTTTTAATAATTTTTATAAAAAAATCTGCACAAATTTTCAAAGGAGTTAATACAGACAACAAACAAAAAGTTGATTTATTTAAAGTAGCAATACACATCGACCAGAAAACGGTTTGGATAATCACAGATTTCCGGGTAGTTCTATTAAAATAGTCATATCTTAAAAACTAAAGCACTTTAAGTGCTCAAAATACCATCATTTTCTTAGGAAATGAATATCCTTTCACGTGCATTCATGAATAATAATATACATAATATATTTTTAAGAGTTTTGAGCAAATAAAGGCCAAAAAATGTTAACGCTATTTTCAGCAATTTACGTCACTTTATTTTTTTATCCCCCTTCGTTTAAAATTTTGGTACCATCCCTCTGTGGAATTTCGTCCTGAAATTTGGAAACCAATCAGGAGAAACATCACTTTTAATGTTTGTTAGTGTACAAAGTAAATCGGCTCATTCCTTTTTTTGAAGTGTTAAAAATAGCACTTCAACATGACGTGTGTTGAACATTTTGAAAAAATACATTTTCGCTGCCCAATTAGTAAGTAAATCAATCATTTTACTTTTTTATGCATTAAAATTATAATTGTATATATGTGTTCTCTTTTGGTAGTAATAATATTTCATTACCCTATCCGAAAAAAAAAAAGTTTTCTATTTATAGTTTGAAAGACTGACTGTTGTAGCAGCAGTAATAGTCAGCAGCTATAAACACGAGGCGATTTTTGTTTATTTTCATTCTAGAACGAATTTAAAAAATTTTAAAATATGAATATAGAAAATGTTCTTACATTTTTCGTACCCCAACTAGTACATAAATTAATCTTTTATCTTTTTTTATACATTAAAATTATAATTGTATGTTGTTTTGCCTTCTGGTAGTAGTAATTTTAAATTACCTTATCCGAAAAAATATTGTCCTTTTTTTAAGTGAAAGTCAACAATGGCTTTTAGTATTGCTGATATAACAATCAATCAGCAGCAGCTAAATATAACATAGTCTTGTAAAGCTTTGTAAAATTCGTTTACGAACTTCTTTTGAAAATAAGACAAAAATACTTTTTGTGTTTAAAAAAAGTTAATCCTATTTGGTTCTTTTATAAAAAATACTTAAAGAAATATTGGTTTTCACTCAACTTTCGAACTTCTAGTAGTAATGACTTTCTAGTCGCCAATTAAAAAAAAAAAAATAAGATTCTACTTTTTTAGGCGATTACGTGTGAACACCCTTAAAGTCTTGGCGAAAAAATTTTTTTTTTTAATTTAGAGATCAGTTTCGCATATAAATTTAATGTAAAATGATCTCCGATTTCCCGGCCATTCTTGCCTTTCAGTGAAATTTATAAAATAAATAATTACTCTACCATTAACTCTAGGTACGACTAACAAGCCCACCCCCTAAAAAGCCTTCTTGAACGTATCGTACCATTAACCTTAAATATGAGTGGCAAGCCACCCCCTAAAAAACTCCCTTAACCCACCCTAACACTAAGTCCGAATGGCAACCTCCATCCAAAACAAAACCCCTACCTTAACCTTATCACTAACCCTAAATCCGAGTGGCAAACCCTAATCGTACAAAAAGCCCATTAAAACCACACATAATCGTCTAGAAAAAAAAAAAAAAAAAAAAAAGCAGACGCCCATAAAAAACGCACAGGATTTATTTGCCATAGAAAAAAAATTGATTAATGCCCTAAAACGCTAGAATGGCCCGGAAATGGTGAATTATTCTACATTAAATATATGTGAAACTAATTCTCCACTCGAAATTCTAAATTAATTGTTTTTTTTTTCTTTCTGTTAAGTTTTCAGGGTGTTCACACTTAATTGCCCCTAGCCATGGCCACCGAGAGTTGACAAGGCCAAGCAACTAACTTCTTGCCCCCCTCTGACGTCACTGCATTGCGTGTCAAAACAATGGCCGTTGTAATAACAATAAGAAGGCATTTCGACTTCTCCATTCACTAAATAATCCATCAAAATTCAGGAAATCAAGCAATTTTAATGAAATTTTCAGTATTTATTAATTAATGATCACGTAATATAATAAATCCATTACTTTATTAGAACGCTTGGTGCAAATGTATTATTTCTTGTAAACAAAAAACACCTTTACTAAAGTTATTCAAAATATCAAAACATGTTGACCATACGATATTGTAAATATTTAAAACAAAGCATTAGAAAACTTCAAAAATTGCATGTAAAAAAAGAAAAGAAAGGAACACGATTCGATTTATCATGAAACTGATCTTTATTCAATATAAATTTAAAGAAAATAATAATTCACGATCAAATACTGCAAAAAACTGGATTATGAATTACCATTATTTAAACTTCCAACCCAATCAACCGTAAGTAATTCAGACTTTGAAATTTGTTTAAAAATTATACAAAAAAAAAGTTCAATGTTAACTGTTTGTTTAATAATGGAATCACCAACTCCTATCTTGCTATTAAGAGATAGGTACGTGCAAAATCAAAGGCCGATCCCCAAAATGTAAAAACATTTTGACCCTCCCTCCACTTAAAAATTCACCAAAATTCAGGAAATCAACCAATTAACCAATAAACAAACACAGGAGATATAGTGAAACACTTTTTTAAATCTTAGTGAAAATGTATTATTTTTTTTAAAAACAAAATACACCTTTACTAAACGTATGTTTTTATATATATAAAAAAAACCATGATTTTTATTTTAATGAAAATAAGATCTGTATATGTTTAAAAAAACTATTTTGTATATATTACAAAAAATGCCCCTACACTCTTGTTAATAAAATCAGTATAACTCGAAGAATTAATGATATTATCATTGAATAAAGCATTGTTTAATTAATATTTTTTGTGAAAATATTGATTAAATATGACGGTATTATTTCATTTATTTAATCTACAAAAGTACAGAGAAAAGATAAACTATACTACACTTAAGACATCGAAAAAAAGTAATTTAAAAAAATGGAACACTACTTTTTTATCAAATAATGAATAAGTAATTCAGACTTCCAATACCATCAGACTCCATCCCATACCATCAGATTCCTTCCCATACCATCCAACCGGGACTCCTTCCCATACCATCCAACCGGGACTCCTTCCCATACCATCCAACCGGGACTCCTTCCCATACCGTCCAACCGGGACTCCTTCCCATACCGTCCAACCGGGACTCCTTCCCATACTACCTAACTCTGACTCTTTCCTATACCATCCGACGCGAACCTCTTCCAATACCATCTGACTCGGACTCCTTGCACTCGTCTTGAACTCTTTTCCATACCATTCGATTCCTTCCCATACATACTGAGTCCTTCCTATACCATCCATCTACAACTCCTTCGAATACATTCTAACTCTGACTTGGAAACCTCATAAATATTTGAAGATATAAACAACTTGAAGCATAAAATCTTTTACCTTTATGACCTGATTCGGCAGTAAATAACCCGAAAAGGGTTGATATGGCGTGAAAGAAAACAACCATAAATGAGTTTCATGGAAAAAATCACTTTGTGCGGCTAACATGCAACTCACATCTGATGTGAAAGAGACTAAACAAAGAAGTAACGCTGGGTGTTTTATTTAGTGCATATGAGATGCATCTTTTATTTAGTGCATACGAGATGCATCTTTTTAAATGATTGTTAGTCTAATGTTTATTTGTGTTTTTCTCTTTCAGGTTGGGGACTTGTCCATCCATGACTCTCTCGCAGTCTTCACAGCCATCCTTTTGGCTCGCCATTGCTTTACACTGCAGAATTTCATGTACCGTGTGGCACTTCCCTCATTGATGTCTGCTTGCCCCTCGGGTGAGTACGACACGATATTACACAACGGTAGCAAGTTTCTCACACGCATGCACACACATTTCAAAGGCTAAAAGAAACAAACTTGGACACAAAGATTTCAAACAAAATCACTTGTACGTTAATTCGACACGTTTCAAACAGAAACCTCATAAATATAAAAATCTTCTTGGCCTGAAATAATTTGAATATTTCAAAAAATTTGTAACTTTCCCCAACATTTAATTTTTTGCCAAAGCCTTTGTCAGATGATGACTCTGGTTTCAGGCGTTAGGGTTTTGTGGCCGAACTATAATTACCACTAACCCAGATGATCCACGATACGACAAGACTCGTCACTCTCTGGGATTGCTACATCCATACTGATGCAGTTAGATCCCTATCTTAGGTCTTTTTTATGTATTTCCTCTTGTCTGATGGGGAAAGACCAAGATTAGTAAAGAATGCAGAGGTTGAGTTGGCATTAAATGATCATCAAAATTGACACCCCCCCCTTCGACCAACATAAGAGCAAGTGATGCACACACACACACACACACACACACACACACATCAATTTCTCACATTAAAAATCTGTTTATTTACTCATGAATATTCTAGAATTCCCTTTCAGTATTCCAGTACTCTGAAAGCATATTGATTATTCGCAGATCCATTAATGGTTTCCTATAGATAAAGCGTATTTATCTTGATTTCTACATAATTGCCTCTTTCCTTTTTCTTCTTATTTTTTCTTATATATAATTTTTTCCCTCTCTCAACATGCATATAATTGTCTCTCTTTCATCTCTCTGTTAAGGTATATATAATTCTTTCTTTCTCTGCGTATAGAATTGTCTCTCTCTTTCTCTTGACTTGTATATAATTGGTCCCCCGATTTATAAAATTGGGAGACCTATGTTTTGAGGCATTTCCGTGTGTGTCCGTCCGTCCGGATTTTTCTCCGCAACCATCCATGGAATTTCTCTGATATTTTGCATGAAGTTGTAACTTTTGTTAGGCTAGAAAATGACATTCTCCGATTTTTGAAAAAAAAGTCTAGTTAGGCCCCCACGGGGTCAAAAGGCCCCGAAATGGAAAAAAAATGACATTTTCTGCCCCATAACTTTTCATCCATCCATTCAATTTCTCTGAAACTTGACCAAAATGTGGAGGCAATTGTTCCTAATAGAAAATAAGTATCGCTGACCTAGGAAAAAATCTGGTTTGCACCCCCAGGAGGTCAAAAGCCCTTTATAATGGAAAAAAATGACCCTTTCTTCCCATAACATTTGATCCATACATTCAATTTTTCTGAAACTTGGCCAAAATGTAGAGGCAATTGTTCTGGATATAAAATGAGCATCCTTGACCACAGAAAAATTATAGTTCTCGCCCCCAGGGGGTCAAAGGGGGGGGGGGGGTAAAAAATGCTCCAAACTGCCCAAATTTATTGCATTATACACTCCCCACATCGAGTCACATACAGAGGGGGACCACACATGCACGGCTTCTTGTCTCTCTTTTTCTACGTATATAATTTTCTCTCTCTCTCGACTCGTTACATAATTCTCTCTCTTTCTCTCTCTCGACTCGTACATAATTCTCTCTCTTTCTCTCTCTCGACTCGTACATAATTCTCTCTCTTTCTCTCTCTCGACTCGTACATAATTCTCTCTATTGACTTGCATATAATTGTCTCTCCGCTCTCTCAAAATGCATATTATTGTTACTCTTTCTCTCTGTCGATATGTATATAATTTTCTATTTTTCTCGATATGTATATAATTCTCTCTTTTTAATGACTGTTACTTCTCGATTTCTACCTAATCATCAGGCATCACTTCAGTGACCAACTGTGTCTACCCCCCCCCCCAACTAACACATATATCACTGTTTTAACGCTGTATCTGTGTTTATTTGTGTTATTTTCAAGAATTTAATGACAGCCACCATGAAACCGTCCAAAATACTATAGACTAAAATTGTTTATCCCCTTTTCGCTAATGTGTGCCGTTTTCGTTTCAGAGCATGGAGCACAAGATGCGGAATCTGGAGCTCGCTTAACTTGTCACTTATTATTGCGACTCTTCAAGACGTCCCATCACCCTGGATTCCACTCGCTAAACGGACGAAATGGATGTGGCGTGAAAGCTTCATGTGACAGACATTTACTGGCTGCTACTCACGACAGTTTGATGGTCGCTCCAGTCCTCGGAGTACTTAAGGGAATGCTCTACCTCAGTAAGTCCAGCACTCGTTCGCTTTTGTTGTTTCATTTACTTTCCTCACCTCTATCTCCTCGCTATATTAATAAAATTATGTGACAACTTCGTGTGTGTGTGTGTGTTTCTCGTGTCAATGTAACTTTGATTATTGCATATTGCATTATTTTTATGTACTTAGTCAATTTTATTAATCGATGCCAAAATGTAACATTGTGAAATAGAACGAAATTTAAAAAATCCTATTTAAAAACAATTCAATTACAAAATTAAATCTACCAGAATGCATATCCGTTTCTTTGTAAACAAGTCAGCCAAATCCTAACTGACTGATCACTCATTCCGTTTCCACCTAAAATACCGATGCCATTCTTTCTCTATTCTTTTTCCCAGGGGACTCGTGCAATGATGAATCGAAAGCAAAAGCAAGTGCTTGTAATAGCAGCTCCAATGCCAACACAACGACTGGACAGAAGACTGGAGACATCATAGGGAATATTTTAGGCGGCCTCAAGGATGACGATCTCGAGTTCGACTTGTTGGGGTGAGGAAGCACAATTTACAGAAAAATCACGGCTCTTTTTCCTGTGTTCTCTTTTTTCCAAAACATAAGCCATATATACTTGTCATGAATGACTTTTTTGAGAGGCTGTTCATTATATATGGGATGTTTTTAAATGTTGACTTACCTTGTTTCAAAGACCTACCTTGTTTTTAAATGTTGACTTACCTTGTTTCAAAGACCTACCTTGTTTTTAAATGTTGACTTACCTTGTTTCAAAGACCTACCTTGTTTTTAAATGTTGACTTACCTTGTTTCAAAGACCTACCTTGTTTTTAAATGTTGACTTACCTTGTTTCAAAGACCTACCTTGTTTTTAAATGTTGACTTACCTTGTTTCAAAGACCTACCTTGTTTTTAAATGTTGACTTACCTTGTTTCAAAGACCTACCTTGTTTTTAAATGTTGACTTACCTTGTTTCAAAGACCTACCTTCCGAATTATGACCATTCAAAGTTTGTTAAAAAAAAAACCCATACAAATATGATGTGGAAGTGTAACTTTGACTGTTCATATCAGATTCATTCCAATATGATTCGTAGCACAGTTGAAATCAAGCTAGATTTTTTTTTTAATAGTAAATCAAACGATGAATTGAACCAAGTAAAAAAAAACAGACGGAAATACATTTTGATAATCAGGCGAGTTTCTTTGGTATTTCAGTCACTAAAGTTTTTAACTTGGATTTTTTTGTGAAAGACAACTTAAAACTCTATATTAAGCCCATCATAATCTATGAGTGGCCCTTTTTCTTTAAGATATGACTATCTTTATATGCATGGAGGTATACAATATCGCACACACCAAATTTGAAAAACACTAACAGTCCAAAACATGTACCTGGCCCCTGGAACTCCCTCCCTGCCCCCTGTTTCGCCGACAGTACAGACATGCAGAAGTTTAAAAGTAATGTAAACAGTCATCTCGCTGCGCAGATCCCAATCTAGGTTGACTGCCCCCCCTATCTTCTCCACTTTTCTTTTTTCTCAGTAGCCCTTTACGTCTACAGTGGCGTCCTGCCTTATTTGAGGTGAACTGTTAAAAGAAATTTTTTTTAAATATGTATATTGTAAAGTATGTAAATATATATGACAATTAAGCTACACAGACGCGCTCGTGTTTCATCCCTGCATTGAATAGCCAGGTTTAATACACGGATTTTCTGTTACTAATTATTGTTATGCACAAACGTGGTGTTTAGATTAAACTAATAAATCAGATTCGTTTTTATTTCCCTCCCAGGTGTTAATGTTTCGATTTTTACTTAAAATTTCTGTCTTAGATTTTTGTTTGTGGTGAGGCGCATCCATTTTCTGAATTTGCCAAATTAGCAGGTGAGCTTATTTTAGTACGCGTGTTATTGGAATAATGTTTTATGTTCATTAGCCTCATTCCTTAGTTAGTTAGACTAAACACCACATGGATATATAAAAATAATCAATGACAAAGATCCGTGCCCTTAGCTGTATTATTCTCTGCGGCGATGAAACACGAACACCTCTGCATATTTTAATTGCCATAGATATTTTTACAACTAAGCTCTAGTCAAGTATTGAGCACTGTTGATGCTATACTAAAAATCTAAACACAGTATATAATATCATCTTACAATAGTATATGTCTATACACGAAATTATAATATATATACATACACACACACACACACACACACACACACACACACATATATATATATATATGTGATTTTATGAAGGTTTACCAAAGCATTCCTTTCAAGACACCAATGATCACCATTAAAGATATTTTTTCTTACAAATACTATTTATTCAAATTAAATGTTTTTTCCTACACGTGTTTCACTACCAAGCAGTTACTTGCTTGGCAGATCATCAGGGAAATTAAATGTCTGGAATACTGGTTTCAACTGCCGACAAAACACAATGTGGCGTTGTAATAGTTGAGGTCACTTAAGAAGAGAAGAGGAAAAAAATAAAAGTAAAAATAAAAATAAAAGTCAAACTTAAAAAGCAAGGAAGAACAACGATAAAAAAAGAAAGTCCTAGAAAAGTCTTAGAAAAGTAGCTCGTGCATTATTTCTTCCACCAAGCCAACAAGCAAATAATCGGTCCCAAATACATTCAATAAAACCACAAAACCGGAACAATGTGCGATAATACACTTTCACGTCGGCCGGTACAATGATGAATAAATCCCCCCCCCCCCCCACAAGAAAACAAAAGAACTAAATCATTCAAGATACCGCTCACAAGTTACCATTCCAATCCAATGATAGTATGGGAATTCTAAATCCAACTTCTCACAAAGAAAAGTCAACACAAATGTTCGTCCGAGTTCAAAGAGTCTTATTTCAATTGTTGATTTATTACCCTTCGAAACAAACACACGACGAGTTGAATGTCAATCCCGCAGAAAACTCCCTTCCATTAAGAAAAAATCTTAATATAGAAACTATTTATTCAAAATACTGTTTCTAAAAATATTTATTATTAAACCTATTCCTTATAGAAATTAATTATCTAGTGTCTGGGACGTCATTTTACATTTTGGGAAAATATCCTTCATTTAATTAACTGCCGAATTATCGTTTTGTTGTTTAACGAAGCGAAAAAAGCCTATCCCGCAGAATTTGTTTTTATTCATATATCAAAAATAAACTGTTATTATAAAAAGGCCTTCTACAAAAATCTAGTTATTATTTTAAATCATTTAAAATATTTCCTTAACGGCTGTGTCTGTTTGCAACTCTCTGTGGATAATATTATTCTATATTCCATAAATAAATGTTACTACGGAATATCGTTATCAGAAATCTATTTTCTATTTTGAAAAAAAACTCTTTTTAATGGACCGGTTTATTTTTTTGTCAACTTTACGGGAAAATATCACTCTTACTCGTTAAATGACAGGAGACTTTATTATTACTAATTTAAAATCCCGTACAAAATACTTTTTATAAAAATCCAATTGTTTTTATTTTTAGAAATTAAGTCCGTGTCGGCATGCATGTTTTTAAAATTATTTTTTCCTTAATTACTTTTTACTTAATTACTTATATATATATATATAGTGTATCTCAAGTTTTTATAAATCGTTTGCAGTACAAAGTTAACTGGTTATCAAGTGTCTCACAATAGGATTTTGTTGACAGCTTGATGGGGAAACAGCTAACTAGCCGTCTTGATTGATAAAAACATTACAGTTCCGGAAATCAATGTTGCTTATGTAAAACTAAAAAAAATCTACCTCATCTCGGAAATAAAGAATTAAAAATGGTGTCCTTTCTTTACTTGCTGTGAAGGTTTGCTAATGACTGTCACCAATCAGTCAAATATTTAATTTTCGACTGATTGGTGACAGTTTAGTTGTATTTTTGTTTAATTTTCGATTTTTCAGTTAAACATACAACAGCAAACCTTCACATCAAGTAAAGAAAGGATGCCATTTTGAATTCCTTATTTTCACAAGCCTTCTAGGGTACATTACAAAATCTGAAAAAACAAAAACACTTAAAAAAAAGTTCCAAAACTTAAAAGCTATGCAGATTGATAGATTAAATTTTCTTGCATTTGATAAAAGTTATTTCTTGTAAATTTTTTTTCACCCCCCCCCTTATTCTTTTTTCTTTTCTGTTACCTATATTGTACAATCGCCTTTAATATCAACAGCAGATTATTTTAATTATACATTATCATAATACACCCATTCGGTCTTTGGTCTTTTCAACACCCATTCCCCGTAGGGAAGCTCTCTGAAATAAGTTTGATGGCCACCATTGTTAAAATCCAAGACAAAGATGAGACATGCTTATTCTGTACATCGATTACGCATTTGTGATGTCACTTTCTTCAAGCACGCTAACTTAATTCCTAGTGGAAATTTCCTCTTGCTATCAGGGCTGCATAGTCAGAGTTGGAGGTTTTAGGACTCTGAGTCAAACTTGTAAGATTGCTTGGAATCAGTCGGATTTCTTAAGCTCCAAAGGATCAGCAGTTTGAATATTGGAAGACTTCAATATAATGAGTCTGAGTGGGGTATTTTTGGAATCTTAGGAGTCTGAGTTAGACCTCATCTTTTTCTGCTTTCTACTTAATCTACCTCCCACCACCATCTCATCATCCCCTTATTCTTTATTTTCCTTTTTAATTGTTTTTTTTTGTGATTCTGTTTTTAGTGCCCCAAAATCCAGCAAGCGAATTGAAAGTGCTGGGCTAAGTGACTTTGCCAAACATGCACTCAAAGAAATGTGCTGTCAAAAATGGGTTCGTGAGAAAATTCTCAAGGACCCGCAGGCATTGTTTAGAGAAGACATGTTGATGGACCCGGAACTTTCTAATAAACAAGTAAGTATATACATTTTAAGCCCTCTTCTTTTCCTTTTCTTTTCCTTTTTCTTTTTTCCTTCTTTTATTTGAATTTTCCTTTTATTTTTATTTTTATTTTATTTTTGGTTTTCTATCTTTTATTTTTTCCTTTTCTTTTTTCGTTTCCTTTTATTTATATTTTCGTTTATATTTTCCTTTTTCTTTTTTTCTTCCTTTTTTCTTTTTCTTTTTTTTTTTTAATTCTCTTTCTTTTTTTTCTCTCACACTCCTTTCTTCTTTCCTTTTCTCTTTTCTTGATTCTCCCTTATTCATAACTGTTTTTTTCTTTTCCTTTTCTCTGCAGGCTCTCCAGTTACTCCAGATGATTTGTTACCCTAATGGGATCCCAAATCAAGTGGAAGGCACTGAACCAGACAACAAGCAAGTGGTCAATAGGATTCTTCAGGTAAGAAAAGCCATTCTCTGACATAAGTCCATCCTCACAACTATTCTTATAAAGTTCCCCCTCCTCCTCTAAGTTAGAATATCAACATTACATTTTCTTTTCATCTTGTCTTATGCTGAGGTTAGACTTTCGTGAATGACTTCCAACTTCTGTCTGTTGCCATTTCACTTGTGCTGCCTGCTAGGATCAGGTCACCATCAACTGATCATCTCCATGTCTGACGTCGTCTACAGCGTGACTTTGGGCCATCAACATCGATGTGGGACCCACTTTGCAGCGTTTTGAATAACTGACGGCAGGTGACGTGGCCTTACCAGTTGAGACGTCATTGTGCAACGTAATTTCTCATGGTAACATTTACATTGAGTCCACCAATAGTCATAAATATAGGGTGATCCTGGATGGGCTTCACACTCACTGGGCCTTAACCCCCCCCTCCCTCCCCGGATTTTTATTTGTGGGATTATCTCCTAGATAATGTCTATCAAGAGAGTCTATGACTAATGGAGTACGATAGAGTTATCTCCCTTTGAATAAGTGTTGTGATGCTGGTGCATGCTCTGCGTGGAATTGTTATTGGCTAATTAGAATCCACCTTAAGATAAGTCTGTATCGATTTACTCCTCTCCAGGAGTTAGGCACAAGGCCAGTTTTTATCTTACTCCCACAAGTAAGATGTGACCCAAGGTAAGGTCGGGAAAGTGGGGTTTAAAAATTGCCTGGGCGGTCTCTAAATGGGAGTGGGAACTTAAGAGAGGGGTGTTCAAAAATAAATTCATCGGGAATGGGATCAAGGGGTGGATGGCGGCTTCCAAGATAGTAATGCCAAGGGTTTCAAAAGACCGGGGACAAAATAAAACAGTGGAAGTGGGAATCTTTGGAAGCTCTCTAGTGCCGGCAAAAATAAAATAGGGACAGGATATCTCTCATTCCTACTAGTTTAGAGTTACTCTTTTAGTAAAAAAACTCTACAGGGGTGGGTTCCGTAGAACCCAGTACCGCGTGTGCCATAACTATGGAGGGAACACGAACTCAAACCTGGCGCCTCGTCGGATACACAAACTAGTGTCATGCACCCATCTCCTATTGAAATCCATGCGATGTAATCGTTTCCAATCGCATCTGATTTTCACTTTAAGTTGATGTTTAAAGTAAACTACCAGATCGCGATCCGAAACAGATCCAACCCCATGAACCTCATCAAGACGTGTAACCCACGTCACTAGTCTCGCTACGGCTAGGATGACTAGAAACACCATTTGTTTCTTCCCAGTCCACTGCGGTGCTGCGTTGTTGATGACAGATGCTACATCCAGGACCATCGGCTGTTCGGCATCGATGCGAGGCGTCACCTCTCTGACGTATTCCCAGAGACGTCGAAGTTTGCTGCCAGTGAAGAAGGCGTGCAAAGCCAAGAAGCAACCTGACTCGCAGTGCCAAATATTCTACCTTCAGTAAGCTCACTGTCATAACAGAGATGTGAGTAGTTCGCTTTTTAGCAGAATTCTGCTTTTTTTTTTTTAATCCAGAAAAAGCGGCTTTCTGCTTAAATTGCTCGAGCCTCCTATGGATGTAAGTTTTCTGCTCTTTGGTTGAAATCTGCTTTATTTTTTTAAAAAGACTGATTTCTGCCAGATCGCTCAAATCTTACCTCCTTATTTTTCTGTCGCTATTTCATTGGATTTTATTTCTCTCTCTCTTCCTCTCTCCGTCTTGCCTTCCTTTTCTCTCTTATGATAGTTTTCTCTGAAAACTGAAGATGTTAATTGTGCTGTAAAGGCTAAGACTTCAAACAATACATGATGGGGTAGGGGAGTTAGATAACTTTTGTTTCATCAAAGAATGACTTCCTGTTTCCTTCCCCCACATGTGCTGTCTCTCGTCTCACAGACGCACACACACACAAGGAGGGGTAAGTTTGGAAATTCATTTCAATTTCAGCTTTTTTGCCATTGCAGAATTCATTATCGGTCCATATATCTACAGTGTTAACCGAAGGAATCAAAACTGGCCGTCACTCATCTCCATGTTGGCGATGGACTGCTGTGTTTGATCGACTCTAATTCAGAACTTGGTGAATTCACTGGAATGAACCGGTTCAACCGACCCAGAGCGAATGCTGTCACAAGTCAAGACCACAATTTCTGCCCTCTTTTACTAAATCTGAAAACACAAAATTAAAAATAATTTCATTAAACACACAAAAAATCCTTTTAAGAAATGAAATACCCCCCCCCCCCTCTCGTTGTATGTGAATGTTCAATCTATGCCCAGTATTTAATAATAATGTTTTCTTTCTCTTTCTTTTAGACTCTTGACCAGTGGTCATTACGGGTGTCGTGGTTAGAATTACAACTTATGTTCAAGCAGTCTAGTTCGCAAGCAGTAAGTGTAACGATTTATCTGTTGTTTTTCTTTCCCATCTTGTTGTTTACTTTTTCGTTTAACGTGTCTTTACCGCATCAGATGTGGGTTGCACGTTGGCGACGGCGGCGGCACAAAAAGTAATTTTCTCCATGAAATTCTATCAATTACATTGGTTTTGATGTGCCAGTACACGTTAACCGAGTCGCTTCAAGTCGTCTTCGGCCTGCCTTTTCCTTGGTTATCCTCAGCTGAGATGTGTTTACATCTATATATCCAACCAGAGGCAACGCTGAGCTGATTCCAGACTGGGCACCTTCAGACTCTGTTGTCAAGACACACACCACAAATCCACAGAACCAGAACCCTGCCACTCCTCTGCATCCGCAGAAAAACCGAATTAGTGGAAACTCAACATTTACTCGCGCATACACATTTTACTCAGGATACGACTGTTGTAAACTCGCCCCCAAATAACAAGTAAAAGTGAATGACAGGTTAAAATGTGAAGAAGCTCACAAAACTTATTCCATACAGTCCGTACACATGAAATCAAACTTAATTCAGCCTAACCCTAACGCCAGCACAGATCACATTACTACGATAGCAAAATGACTTTTGTGGCATAATCGTTACATCCGTAAGCGTTTTATATCAATCGTACGGACAACTCAGAATGACCATTAAAACCATAACCTGTTTCAGCTACTCCTGCTATGAGCGAAGGCATCTTCGATACGTATCTCTATCCAAACTTGTCAAAGAAATCAAAGTTCACCAGACATTCTGTTCTTATAAAAGACAGGCAAATAATTCGCCAAACATCAGGTTGAGAAAACGATAAGTTTATTGAGTCGCACGCCACTAATCATGTTAATTACACCATGCTGTGATTGTCTTATAGTGGTGATCTTTGACAGAAAGCTTTTTTTAGATTTTGTGATGAAGAAATCTATGGGAGCCTGACAGATACTACCACACCAGATCAGAGTTAACCTGAAAGTAATGGCAACTGATGAGTGAGTCCACACTCTCCAAAGCTTCCAAATTGAGGACTCACCACCGGATGTATTTAAAAATCATACCAAAGAATTGTTACTGAACACTGTTTCCTCAGACCCAGCTGATAATAGCATGCATAGTTTCTCGATTGCCCATTTCCTTACACAAACCGTCACCTTTCCGACCTGCCTCGCAGATCGTGAGAACCAGCAAGCCTCACTTCTAAACCTATTACTGACAAAACTGCTTGAAGCGTGTGTGAGAGATGAACATAGCCCACTCGGGAACGATGAGCAGTTATAATAATGGTTGATATCACGATAAACCTCCGGCGCCAAACAGAAGCGCTGTTATTCAAAGCAACAATATATTACCAATGTGTTGATTGGGAATTCCTCATCAGAGATGCACCTTGGAGTAAAATCTTTTCTGTCCCTTTTAAACATGAAGATTTGCTAAGAATGTTAAAACAAAAAATGACTTTCTAATCGGCAGTTTAAAGGCTTCCAAATTCCTTTCAAATTTCAAAGAGTCACAAAACAATTCACTCTCTCCCTGCTGAACAGTGTACAAAGGTGGAAGCTGAATTGTCCAAAGCAGGCATAGAAGCAACGTGGCAATTCCATAGCAAGCCTCACTCTCCCCAATGGGTCACTTTTATCTATGCAACTGCTATTGCGCATCGGCACCAAGCATTTTGCTGTTTCAACCGCCGTAAGTCAGCTGCAAATTGCAGCATCAAAAAAACCACTGTAAGAGTCGGATGACTAGAAATCGCATGATGTCATAGAAGTTAGGAACTCGCAATTTCTGAAAAATCTGTAATAGTTTGAACAATGGGAAATCAACAATTCTCATACTATCCAGCTACGATGAAGTCGCTTCCACAGCAGCAGACAAAGCTGAATTGATTGCCCAGTGGTTTGTCCTAAACTCCATTTTGAACTCTGCAAACCAGTCTCTTCCTAATTTTTCATTATGTCCTGGATATCATAAAAGACTTTTCACACACCCAAAGCATGTCGACCAGATCTATTATAATATCTGCTATAGTAATAAGAAAATTCTCTGCTGAGCTGCCCTTGTTCTCTTCAAATTCTATAACAAATGCCTTGCAGAATCTTGTTTCCCTGAAAAGCTGGAAAATTGCCTCTGTGTGACCAGTTTTCAAGAACTCTGGCAAAAGAACTGCCCCCAAAATTATTCGCTAAAATCTTTGAATCATTAATCAATTTAGCGATAGTCCACCACCTTGGAAATGCTAAACTTCTTTCTTACCAATAGTATGGATTTAAGCAATCCTGTTCTACTGCGGATATCTTAACGGCTATTTCTGAATGCATGTATCATACACTGGACAAGGCAGGTGAAGCTAGAGCAGTAGCGCTTATCATATCCAAAGTCTTTGACAAGGTCTGACATGAAAGTCTTCTCCGGAAAATCAACTCGTACTGGATGAATATTTGATATAATTAAATCTTACCTAAAAGTAAGATCTAGGTAGTACTTAATATTTATGAACAACCTCCCTGATGCAATTGCATCTGAGATGGGTGTATTTGCTTATGACACTAATCAAACGCACACATATCCAAGTTAATGGCTTAATCCTTTGAAAATGACCCCCAATGGTTACATTTAATTCTACCAAAATAAGTCTTTTTTTTAAAATAACTATAAGAAACCTTTTCAACCACTGGTTTTCAAGGCTGATAGCATCTGTTTCGAGAGTTCGATGTTTAAACTCCTTAGCCTGGCATTCTTAGGCAACATGAAGTGGAATAAGTACAAAGAAGATGCTGCCAAGTCTGCCGCAAAGAACATAGGCTCCCTTTACCGGGCTAGAAAACTTATCGCACCTGCCAGTATCCTATATCTCTATAAAGACACTATTCACCCGTTAATGGAGTATTGTTGCCAACATTTGGGCTGGTGCACCAACCACTAGCCTCTCCCTCTTAGGCAAGATCCAAAAAAGAGTATCTAATCTAATAGGTCCCTCACTATCTACCATACTCCAGCCCCTGTCCCATCGCCGCAATGTTACTTGTTTTACAAGTACTTCAATTGAATGTGCTCCAATGAACTTGCTGCTCTGGTGCCCCATCAATGTAAATACACTTGACCAATCTGACAATCAGCTAAATCCCATCCATTCACTGTGGAGGTCCCCAGATGCCGGAGAGCATTCTCCAACAATAGCTTCTTTCCTCATGCTACTGGCCTTTGGAACTCCCTCCTGCTCCCTGTTTCCTAACATGCAGAAATTTAAAACTAATTTCAACACACATCTCGCTGCACAGCTCCCAATTTAGGATTACCCCCAAAACTTTCACCCTAATTCTCAGTAGCTGGTGTTACCAGATCAGGCTGTCTGAAGATATCGGCTTCCTGATGAAAAATGCACCAAACATTGAAGTTTTTTTTTTCTCCCTTTTTTTTGCAACATGTTCTGCAAGCAAAAAACAAAAACAACAATTCACCTCCTCCTTTCTCCCCCACCAGTTTTTCGGTGGATGTCAACCCGTGATGCTCAAGGGTGCGATCCTGGTGGTCAAGCAGTCCATAACCTGGGAAAGTAATAGATATGCGCATTGCAACACTCTACTTTGGCCCTTGTCTGGGCTAGACGGGCGGTTGGAGAGGCCCAATCCAATCAATCAGCTAGTCATGTCAAGCCCCACCATATAAAACCCACACCAATCTACTCAAAACAATTAACATTCCTATTCTAACCCCCACTGACAACCACTAATAAATACCTCTCAAAATATGGTGGAAAGCGATGGTTACGGGCGAACAAAGCATTGACATGGCTGCAACATCCTTGACATTTTTCTTTAAAAACCCCAAAAAAGCAAAATCAAATGAAAACAGGTGCTCAGTGCTTCACCTAAACCAAGTATATCATCCCTGTATCTCTGTTGTGCCAGGGCGAATAGGTGTTCCCCCTGGCACTTCCCACAAAGGGCTCCAAGGCGGGTGAGAAGCAAGGGTGATGAAAAAAAAACCTTTAAAAAATACCACTCTTATGTATCAGAAACCTCAAGCTCAGAGGACGTAAATATATAACACACACCAAAAAACAGCCTCCCCACGAATTTCCCAAGATTCCTAGTAATAGAACTACTAGAAAGCAAAACAAATGAGTGAATTATCACCATTCTTAATTGAAAAAATACTTACCAGCAAGAGCAATCCAAAGTCAATTAAAAAACAAAGAAACAGAAATCTTCTTGTCGAAGTAAACAACAATAAAGATGCCCAAACCTATTAAAAATGGGGAGTTTCTACAACCATAAATGCAAAGTTTTTCCACATGAAAAGCTAAACATCTCTAAAGGAGTCTAAAAACTGCAAAATCTCCCCAAAAGAAAGAGAAATTACTGAAATTTATTCTACCCAGAAGCACAGAAGGTTGTTGAAGCATATTTAAAAAAAAAAACATTTATGCAGAAGCAACCCAAAAATAAAGTTCGTTTACACAACAAAATAAAATTAACCTTCCCGATCTAGTGAAAGAACTAAGATCTCTACTAGAGATATTAAAAGAAAACTTAATCAGCCTGACAACTAGATCCAACATGAAATCGGACCAAAAGAAAAATCCCCATTCCCAGATCGACAATACCAAAGATGTTACAAGTAAAAAAAAACTCAACCTAAACAGCCTCTAAAAGCAAAACCTTCTTTGAAGAAACAATACAACAGAAAACAGAAATGGTTCTAATTGAGAGTGAAACCAAATTTGAACTGGTGGAAATTAAAAACCAGGAAAGAAGTTCAAGACAGAGAAATTAATAAAGGCTTAACAAAAACGAATTAAAAATCCTAGAATCTGAAAAATCACAGCAACAATCCCAAACATGGAACATTAGAGGAGTAAGCGCCAACTATTGCAAACTGATGCTGCTTGTTACAAACAACTGTCCGGCAATCGTATGCCTTCAAGAAACTCAATTCAAAGAAAACAAGACTGTCAACATTGAAAATTACCAAACTTCTAACTATATAAAACAGCATACCGAAAGGGCCTGTCGTGGATCATCAGTAATCATCAAAAACAATATCCTACATAACGAAATCAACTTAAATACACAGTCGCCATATCAGCTTCTTTTCATAAAACTATAACAGTATGTTCATTTATATCCCACCAAATCACGAACTTAAAGAATCAGAACTAGTGAATTAATCAAACAACTATGAAGACCCTTCATCAAAATGGGCAACTTGAACTTTGGGGAAGCAAAAAAACGGACAAAAAAGTGAAAATAATAGAAGCAATATTGAATAAACATCAATTGTGTATATACAAACAATAACAAAGTAAACACATATCTACATCCAGCAACAGACACATACTCCACAATAGACTTGACAGTTATTTATCTACCTCCCACAGCCGTAAGATGTGACACAAGGAAAGTGGGATTTGATAAGCCAGCACCCGAGAAGGTGAGCACTCTGACTGTTTAAAAATTGCCTGGGCAGCCCAGTCGGCATTCCCCGGTAGGGGCGCCTCAGGCAGTAAGCAATAAACTTACTCCTCCCTCCTAGAACTGCACAGGACCAGTCTCATGCAGTATCCATCGGAACAGCTACTACACTTTGATCTTGGCCAAATAAAATATGTGATCCTAATCTATTCTTGGATTATAACTGGAAATTCTACGGCGACTTGTGAGAGTGACCACTTCCAGTTTTTTTTATTTTTAGAAAACCTCATTACATTTCAACCTGAGATGCAAACACCATGTTGTAACCTCAAAAAAGCCAATTGTGAAAAACTTCAAGCAACTATGCCAATATAAATTAACTCCAGAATCAAACGCCCAAAATAAAGACCCCACCACCCACTTTACGAATTCATTAATATCAATAACAGAGAAAAGCATACCCAAAACATCTCCGTCTATAAACGAAATAAACCCTTGTCTGATGACGAATGTAGGAAAGCTATAAAAAAAACGCCGAGCAGCACTAAGAAAATTTAGAAAACAACCCAACAAAATAAAACCTAAACACGTTTAACAACTGCAGAGCCAACCCCGACAAACTTTTAAAGAAGCCAAAAGAAAAACATGACAAAGCTACATATCAAAAATGAACATCAATACCAAAAGCAAAACTGTATGGGACATGGTAAAGGAAATATCAGGGAAAAACAAAACACCCTTGAAGTAGATAACAATACAAAAGCCACAAACAAAACAGAAATTACAAACCTTCTGGCAGAAACCTTTGAAAAAAAACTCCTCTTCCAAAAATACCAACATCAAATTTAAAAAAATCAAGGAAAAAAAGAAAAAGAACAAAACTTCCAAACAAAATTTCCCCAAGCCTACAATCGGCCGTTCATAATCAATGAACTAAACAATTCCATGACAAAAGCTCATAACACAGCCATCGGTCTTTGACTCAAAACTAACGTTTATTCCCCACATAACACACTTAAGAAATAAATGCAACAAGGCCATCCAACTGATGAAAGTAGTGGCACACACTAACTGGGGTGCAGACAAGTACACATTATTGAAATTATACCGAACACTTGTTCAATCAAAACTTGACTATGGCTGCTTCATCTATGGATTAACCCAAAAATCGTACCTAAAAACATTAGAAACTGTTCACCAGCAAGGACTGCGACTGGTGCTGGGAGCCTTCCAAACATCTCCTGTTGAAAGTTTGTACGTAGAAGCACATGAAGCTCCTCTAACCCTAAGAAGACATAAACTAGCTTTACAATATTACATAAAGCTAAAATCATGTCCACTAAACCCAACATACCATATTCAAACCAAATTACAGAACTGTACCAAAGAAAAAACAATGCAATAAAACTTATTGGCCTCCAAATGGAGGAAATAATCAAAGAAACCAACATTCCACTCAAAAAGATACATGATATCATCCAACCAACAATACCACCGTGGGAAATATCACAACCAAAAGTAAACTTTGAAATGAATAAACTCAATAAAACTACCACACATCCTCTTATTTTTCAAGAAAAACTTAATAAAATCCCAGATTGGTATCCCAAATATACCACTATATTTACAGACGGATCTAAGGACAAGAACAGAACAGGATGTGCAGCTGTACATGAAAACCAAACCATCCAACAACATATTCGTAAAGAAGCATCTATTTTCAGTGCAGAATCCAATGCCATAGATTTAACCCTTGATATTATCTCTCAGAGTAAAAAGAAAAACTTAATTATTTTTCCCGACTCTTTATCAGTATTAA
The DNA here is from genome assembly GCA_963556195.1 of Sepiola atlantica. Taxonomy (NCBI): domain Eukaryota; kingdom Metazoa; phylum Mollusca; class Cephalopoda; order Sepiida; family Sepiolidae; genus Sepiola; species Sepiola atlantica. The sequence continues at coordinate 3,772,920 of OY744519.1, forward strand.
CAACATTGAAAAATAGAAATCTGGGTAACCCACTGATCATCAAACTATTATGTAGAACAACATCATTGCTGAACACCAAAGAGATTATATTTTGTTGGATCCCAAGTCACAAAGGAATTTGAGGAAATGATAAGGCTGACACACCCCATAAAGAGCCCCTCAACAACAAATTTAAATTTCCAAACACAGACGTCAAGAAAAACATCCAAGCATATATCCATAAGAAATGGCAGTCTAGATGGAGCAGTAATACATTCAATAAATTGTTGACAATATAACGTGATCTAAGAGAATGGAGGCAGGGCTGTAGAAGGTCACGAAAGGAGGAAATCATCCGCTCTCGACTCCGTATTGGCCACACAAAAGCAGAAGGAGCCACCATAGTGTGTGACTTGTCAAGTGCCATACACATTAAAACACTTTATGTGAGAATGTGTTTATTTTGCTCCCATGTGACGAAAACTCTACAATGTTGGTACTATGAAGGAACTATTTAAAGACCTCAAAGTAGAAATCATAATGTCCTTTCTGGAAATGGTGAGTTTATACCCCAAAATCTAATATCTATAGTTCAATAAACCAAACTTTAAAAAAATTAATTAATTGCAAACTTTTTACTCAAGAAATATGCACATATAAAAGAAATTCATCCAAATCTGTTAAACATTTAGAAATATTATAAACCTCAAGCATAAAATCCTTTTACCAATATAAATGAAGTCTGCATTAAATAACCCAAAAGGGTTGATATGCCGTAAAACAAAAGAAACAATTCTCACGTCTACAGTGGTAACTTGCCTTGTTTAGGGTGAACTAAGTTTAAAAAAAAAAAAAAATTATCAGTTGAAAGTGATTCAGATCTTCACGTCAAGGCATCACTATTTACAAGTTGAATTTCAAAAGTCTAAGGGGACATACAGGCTGATTCATAAGTCACTTAGCTATTTATTTTTGAAATTCTGAAGTTAAAAAATACGGTAATACAAAACAGAAAGTTTATTCAACAAATTCATTTATGGGAGTTTAAAATTACAGCAAATTTTCAAAATTTCCACCATCGTTCTGCATGCATAGCTCCATTCTTTTTTGCAAGGGATTTACGACTCTTTGTAGCATATTTGATTGATTATTAAATAAATATATATAGAAACAAATATATAAACGAACAAATTTAAAATAACAAATAGCAGTAATTAGAGAGTAAGATAACAATTATCAAAAGTTCATAGTATGTTTGTGCTTCATATGGTAATCATTTTAAATAGCTAAGTGAAGTGACTTATGAATCACTCTGTATATCCAAAATGTCGCTAGTATCACTAGTTCTGAAAACTGAATTACATAATTACAACAGAATGCAGTTTGTCAGAATCTGATTGGTTATTAACTAAGACCAGCTTTCATTGGTTGCGAATGGTAAAAAAAGAAGCATAAAAATGAATTGTCAACAAGTTCTTGATTACCCTTTTCATTTTCGGCAGATGTTTTCCAGCAACCAAATTCTTTTTCCTGGCTAAGATATTACTAACTCGTTAGCCAAAAAAGGATGCTAGTGGTGCATCTTGAAGTGCGCCATTTTTATTTTTTGCATGTAAAACACATGCCGGTAACGGTGAATATGCGTTTGATGCTTATTTTTTGTTTTGTTTTTTATTCAGGAAACAAACATAATTCTTGATTGCATAGCGAAGGGTACCCTCGACTTATTCCACCAACAGACTGAGTTCCTGTCCAACCCGAACTCACCAAGACAACTGCTTCAGCAGATTCAGACACAGCTTCTGCAGCAGCAACAGCAACAGCAACAACAGAATGCTAAGTAAGTGCCACAACATACACATGCGGCAGACCGATTTTCCGTTTTCAAATCTTTCTTAATTCTGTTATCACCTTTGGTAAATTCGTTTTCTTTTTTTCATTTGCACAATAATATACTAGCAAAAATATGCTCTCTCCGGTCACATATTTTTGCTAGTATATTAAATTGTTTTTAACGCCAATACTTAGTTAAAGAAAAATAAATTGTTTTGAACAATTAAAATAATTCCCAACGTTATTGATAATGTTTACCATTCATTTATTTATTTTTTATTATCGCTTGTTTGAATTCATGTCTTGAAACATATCATAAATATATGATGTCATGCCAAAGCTATAATTATTTTGTTATGGTAATGTTTTAAGCTCTATTTATAAGGAAGTACAAATAGGCCAGTTGGTAGAACCTCAGATTAAAGATTTCAAGATTTTGGTTTCGATTTCCAGTCATGGCATCCGCTTTATTTGTTGGGAATTTATTATTTACTATTAATGCAATATTCTCTATTTTTAAAAGTATTTAAGATCTCTGATATTTCGAAATGAGATAAATTTTGCAATGTATTAATTACATTTAAAAAAGATATTTGGACGGACAGGCAAAATCTCTATTTATATAAGATATACACTTTTTAACCGTGTATTATGTGTGAAACATAGCCTTAATCATCTCTGCCCCCTTCCAATTTGTACATTTCTATTTACTTATCCTCGCATATCCTTATCCTCGAGTGGCTTTTTTCACCTTGATAAGTGGTTACTCATTAGTACATTTAAAAAAATCCACTTTCACAATAATCTCTCAGCCGCAACTTGGATTGATTATTTACAGTTTCTGAGAAAATGTTTTGTAAAATGCAAAAACTTGTCATCTTAATTTTGATGACATCATAGAAGAACAAATATTTGTGAAAACCAATTTTCAGAAAAAAAGTAAATTCTGTTGTTTATTTATTAAAATGTGTTACATTTGTGTTGAAAAGAAGAAAAAAGAATTAAAAAAAAAAAATGTAATGATTTATTGAAAATTCAGTAAATAGATTTAAGATTGTGAAAATAATAAAGACTTGGGCAGAGATAGGTTAGTTTGGAAGTCAATTTCTGAAGCCGTGGCATATATCATTCGCGGCCATGTGCCGTCTGCGCATACGCACAGAATGTAACATATTTCTCTAAGAAAACTTGTTGCTTTCGATGTTGGTGCGAATCAAAATTCTATAATCAACTTTTCTAACAAGTGAAGTGATTCTTTTATTACAATAGAATATTTGATATTGAATTTTATCATTTGTGTAGCAACGCACATATTCGATCCCCTTCGCCAACATGAGCGCCACCATGTTAAATATGTTGGATTATTTTGGATAACCTATAGTTGGGAAATGAATAGAAGAAGACGATGATGAAGAAGCAATAATAATAAAGGAACGGTTGAATTTACATGCATATATATGTGTGAAAAAAAAATGACAAACGGAAAACAAGTTAAAGTGCAGGAGAAAAACAGAAACAAACGATTTGGACCGGTTTCGTTCTGTCATTTTCTGAAGACGTTTTTTCACACATTTTGTCCACCACAACATTTCTTTTTCATGAATTATCGTGTACCTTACCCCATATATATATATATATATATATATATATATATATAGGATCAAATATAAACCAAAAGTAAAACTTTTAGTAGATGGAACCTATTGTGAAGAGGTTTAGCTCAATATACGAGATAGAGCAATTGTATCTATATATATATATATAATGTAATAATATTTATAAATAAATATTAATTATTTATTACGTACAGACATCGATGTTTCATGCTAACGCAATCTTCAGTGCAGGAAGTTAATTCTCAACGGTTGGCGGGCCCGAACTCCGATCACAAATCGCCACTGATTCGCAGTCAAGAGTGTTAACCCCTCGGCCATAGCGAATTAGCTAATAATTAAGGAGGAATTTAACTTTGTAAATACCGAGTCGGCGGGTATTTTACACGAGCAGTTGAAAGTGATCTTACAACAACAAACTGTGTTGGATCTTGCATGAAGCTATTAGTACTGCTTGTTATTAAACTCACTCAGAGTGCCCGGCCTTTAGTAAAGGGGGCTTAGGATGAGAATAAAAGTTGTAAAAGAATACAAAATCTATTACATTTTCAGTTGTTCAAACCAAGGGATTTATTTTTCCTAAGACCATGGCTTTTCAAAGAATTGAATTCCTATCAGAGGAATACGGATGGATAAGCTGGTAATAAAATTACCAGAGTCAAATTTGAAAAGATTAAAAAGGTAAAAATTATTAGAGAGAAAAAATGTTAAGTGAAAATAAGTTGAGTGTCCAATGTAAAGAAAATGAATTGAGTGCATATGAAAAAAAGTTCACCGTAAAGTGCGTTCCTGGAAAAAATAACAGCAGGTCCAATGGTTGTAAATCCAAAGGTTATCGTAAAATCCATGGAGTTACTTAAAGAAATCAAATCAACAAAACCAAAAATCTGTTTTTTTGGAAGTTGCGCGTCAGAAGGTTTATAGAGTTATTTGTGAATTTGAGGTAATTTTAAAACTTCCATGGCCACTCTAAATGCAGCTTTTACGCTTTTAAAATAAAATAAAAAGAAGTGGTTCTCAAAGGCAAAAAATAAACTTCAGATATATATACTCTTGTGCCCCCTCGACGTAAATTCACTAGGCAAACTCGACAATCAGCTAAATCCCATCAATTCACTGTGGAGGTCCCCAGATGCCGGAGAGCTTTTTACTCCAATAACTTCTTTCCTCGTGCTGCTGACCTCTGGAACTCCCTCCCTGCCCCCTGTTTCCCGACGTTACTGACATGTAAAGATTTAAAACTAATGTAAACAAACATCTCGCTGCGCAGCTCCCAATTTAGGTTGACCCCTTCCCCAAACCTTCTCCCTTTTTTCTCAGTAGCCCCTTACGTCTACAGTGGCGACCTGCCTTGTTTGGGGTGAACTATGTTGAAAAATATATATATATATATATAATATGCATATGAATTTATTTCTGACTTTATCAAAGACTAGCAGGGCTACCCAGCGTTGCCTGGGGCAAAAGTGTAACATAACTTCTATCTCTCTCCCCCCCCCCCCCCTCTTCTCCGTCCAGCTCATTCCTCTTTCTGGACATACACACACATATGAACAGACAACTCGAGTCGGCATAAGGGAATTAACTCTGTGAAAAAAAAATCAGTTATTTCCCTTTGGTTAGGGTCTGGAAAACAGACCCCCCCCCCCCTCCCCGACGAAATCTGTGCCAGTTTCGGGTCAAAGAATGTATAATTATTTTCTAAATTTTAGATAGTATTCACCGGGGGCAAAACTAGTCAAGAAAATACCAACTTTGTGGGTCTTTGTTCTGTAGTTTAAGCTGGACATACACACATACACCGAAACAACTGCCCTTTATATAATAGACAAATGTAAGAGTGACATAATAAAATATAGTATGTAAAATGGGGTGTAAATAACACGCGTAGTTAATAAGAAAAGAGTCCCATAACACATCATCATCATATTCAGTTTAACATGTTTTACATGCTGGCAAGTGTTGAATAAAACGTGCAAATGAAATAAACATGAATTGCCAGGGCAAACAAATAGAGAATGCATGGATGATGTAAAATAAATACAACTTACTTTAATATCATCTGGGAACTATTCTGAAACATTCTGTGACAAGTAGAAAAAGACGATGGTTGAATATCTTTTTGTAAATGGCAGTTGCAACTTGTAATCAAATTTTTTATGGTAAATGTGTGAGTCGTGCAAACAATGTATAAATGTAGAACTAAGTGGAACACATCCACGATACTAGAGCACATAGTCAGAAAGAGAACTAGCCTCAGTTTGAATCTTACACATGTTGCACAAGTCTTTTTGTACTTCAAAATAGAAGAGTGCATTTTTTTGTTGCCCAGCATCATTCAGGGGAGATTACTTCAATATGGTTCAAGGTTAAAAACCTTTGAATATACTAAACTGACATTTGTTTTTCGGGTTTTGTTTTTTATATCTCTAATATCTTTGTCCTTTCTCTCGACAGGCCTGAGTCTGAAAAAGATAGTGTATGGTTGGTAGCGCCATTAATTTCCCGACTTCCTTCAACTGTCCAGGGACGTTTATTAAAACTAGCTGGACAAGTTCTTGATAGTAGTAACAATCTTCTCTCAAAAACAAAATATGATAAAGAAAAAAATCAAAGAAGGTAAGTTGGCGTTTTTCGTTCTTTTGTTTGTTTTTTCCTTCCTTTTTTTTTCCGTTTTTCTTTTTTTACTGTTTTTCTTTTTTTTCTGTTTTCTTTTTTATCTGTTTTTCTTTTTTTTTTCTGTTCTTTTTTTCCTCTGTTTTTCTTTTTTTTCTTTTTTTTTTCTATTTCTTTTTTTCCTGTTTTTCGTTTTTTCTGTTTTTCTTTTTTTTTGTCTGTTCTTTTTTTTCCTCTGTTTTTCGTTTTTTCTTGTTTTTATTTTTTTCTGTTTTTCTTTTTTTCTGTTTTTCTTTTTTTTCTGTTTTTCTTTTTTTTTTCTTTTTTTCTGTTTTTTTCTTTCTGTTTATTTTTTTTCTGGTTTTTTTCTTTCTGTTCTTTTTTCCTCTGTTTTCCTTTTTTTCCTCTGTTTTCCTTTTTTTCCTCTGTTTTTTTTTTCTGTTCTTTTTTCCTCTGTTTTTCGTTTTTTCTTTTTCTTTTTTTTCTGTTTTTCTTTTTTTTTTCGTTTTTTCTCTGTTTTTCTTTCTTTCTTTCTCTGTTTTTCGTTTTTTCTGTTTTTCGTTTTTTCTGGGTTTTTTTTCTGTTCTTTTTTTCCTGTTTTTCGTTTTTTCTTTTTTCTGTTTTTCGTTTTTTTTCCTTTTCCTTTTTTTCCTTTTTTCCCCCCCATTTTACTTTTTTTTCCTATTTTTCTTTTTTTTTTTACTTCGTTTTTCTTTTTTTTCTTCTTTCTTGTTTTTTCCTGTATTCTTTTTTTTACGAATAAAAACCAGTAGGCGAGGTCATTTTAGTAGATGATCTAGCATACTACAACTAACATTCATCACCATCATAATTCTGCTTTAGTTTAACACTTGTCAACCCAAAATGTTCAACGTCCTTTGCCAGCAATCAGTTTTAAAATTCGTGAGATTGTCTAATTTGTGTTCATACACTATTCAGTTCAATAGTGTAACACTATTCAACTCAAGTAGAACTCGAATATTTGTTTAAAAAAAAATTATTTTTTAAATTAAAAAAATTTTCTCATTTGAAAAACATAACAGGTAAAAAATTCAGATATATAGAAATACTAACTGTATCGGTTTTTACTTGCAATTTTAAGTTTATTTTTTAAAGCTATGTGTTTATTTTTTGTTCCAAACAAAGGGACGTAAAAGAGTTACCTTATTTTTTTTTAAAGATTGCGTCTGTATAAAAATAATTCTGACAATGTCAAAGTATTTCCTGGAAGGAATTGAATCGAATTACATTTTATTGTTCTTAAGAAAATGCTGAAAAGATCGACAAAAAAGACTGACAAACCAGAATCAAATATTGATTTTGTAGGAAGAAAGCTATCGATGACAAAAATCGAGAAAGAGACTGACTTTAGTTTATATATTATATATACATATTAATTTTTATTTTTTAAATATCCTATTAACTCCCGATATTCATATATAAAGAAAATTTAAAACTTATTATTTTAAAAAAAAAAACCCTCCTTGTTTGTTTGTTTTTTTTTGTTTTTGTGTTTTGCTAATTGCCTCTCTTTTCCTTCGAGACTTTCGATTAATTTATAATCTATTTGTTTTCTGTTCTACCAGTAAGTCGCTGTTGGGTCATCAACCATTCCTGTCTCTGATCCTCACCTGTCTTAAAGGCCAGGATGAACAACGTGAATGCTTGCTCTCATCACTACATTCCCAGTTGGAGAAATTTATCAACAACGTCAAAGAAGTTTTGGTAAATAAACACTTTAAATACTTGTTCACCGATTCTATTTGTGTGTGTTAGGCGTTTTCTGTGTTAGATCCCATTCGGTTCATCTTGCTACCACCGTTGCAAAGAACTTTCCTTTCTTTCTCCACGTGCCGAACATCAAATGGCATTTCCATGAACAGAGTTTCTTTCCAAGAATTTGTCATCTGTGGAACGTATTACCATGGGACTGCTTCCCTGTAGGCTACAACATAGTCGTCTTCAAATCCAATGTCAAATACTTGTCATCAGCCGTCCTCATAAGTAATCATTTTGTTCATTCCCTTCATCAGTTTCATTCTTCTCATAATATTCTTCATCATTCAAATGGCTTCTCCTCGAATGGCTTTTGGCCTTACTACATTGTGACTTATTAGTAGTAAAGAAAATAAATAAATAAAAAAGGCTGATTTTCCATTAAAAATAAAATAAAGAAAATTATTAAACTAGTTCGTTGAAATTCCATTCCCCAGTTTTATTCTTCTCATAATGTTCTTCCTTCAACTGATAATCTTTCATTTCATTTCATTAACCTGTATCCTTGAGTGGCTGTTCGCCTTGATAAGTGGTTACTCGTTAGTAAAATATATATATATATGTATATTCAGGCAACTGTTATTAAATAACATACCATTTTCTTTTTCTTTCTTTTGTTTCCAAATGGAACAAGAAACGAACAAAACTTATATACATTTGACGGAAATACTAAATTCAGAAAATTGTTGAAATAAAAAAAGCCTCATAAACAAAAACAAAAAACCCTGTTATTTAATAATATTTGCCTGATTGAAAACATGCTGCATAAATACACACACATTATATATATAAAGAAAGGAAGGATGAGAGTAATCCGATGTAATGGGAAATGAAAAAGGAAAAACCAAAAGATAGTTGTTTATGTATTCATCAACGTTTCGTCTTTATTGTAAGACTTTCTCAGGATGATAGTTTGAAGAAAAATGTCATGCAAGTACATAGAAGTTTGGGGTTGACATGGTGGTGAGATGAAGGTATATACCAGTTTATTTATACATATATATATATACATATAGACATACCTAATATTATATTTATAGGATTAGTTTAGGCTTATTACAGAGTAATAAGTCAGTATATGTCCATTCTGAAACTGCTAGATACCACGTTCGTTGTTAGTAGAGCTGGTATTTGTATGTGGTTTGTTCGGCTTACATCGACAAGTCTGTATTCTATTAAACAGTTGAACACAGAATAACAGCTCTGAGGACGTCATACAGACTGAAACCTCGACTTGTCATTGTAAGTCAAACAAAACATATATATACGATGATGATAATTATGGAAATAATAATTTTTCATATGTATTTTTTATTTTTATTTGTATTTTTCCGTTGATAGGACAGGTATTTCACTCATAAACTGATACTTTTTTTAGCTGGAAAAAAAGTTAAAATTCTAATAAAGTTTCAAAATGGTTCATCAAATTCAATTTAACATCTGTTTTACATGCTGGCATGCATTGGGCAACTTTAAAAATAGACTTCCTAACTGCATAGAAGACATTGCCAAAGCTGCTGCAAAGAAAGTGAGCTCCCTTTACCGTGCCAGTAAACTTTTCACACCTGACAGTATCCTTCTACAAAGCCACCATCCGCCCATGCATGGAGTATTGTTGTCACATCTGAGCTGGTGCATCATCCACTAGTCTTTCCCTCTTAGACAAGGTCCAAAAAAGAGTACCTAATCTAATAGCTCCCTCACTATCCACCACACCTCAGCCCCTGTCCCATCGCCGCAATGTTGCATCCTTGTGCCTGTTTTACAAGTACTTCAATGAAATGTGCTCCAATGAACTTGCTGCTCTAGTGCCCCCCTCAACGTAAATACACTCGACTAATCCGACAATCAGCTAAATCCCATCCATTCACTGTGGATGTCCCCAGATGCCGGAGAGCCTTTTACTCCAATAGCTTATTTCCTCATGCTGCTGGTCTTTGGAACCCCCTCCCTGCTCCCTGTTTCCCCAACTGTACTGACATGCAGAAATTTTAAACTATTGTGAACAAGTATCTTGCTGCACAACTTCTTATTTAGGATGACCCCCAAAAACTTTCATCCTAACTCTCAGTAGCCCTTGGGCCAACAGTGGCAACTTGCCTTGTTTAGGGTGAACTAAGGTTAGTTTTTTTTTTTTTAACTATTTTTGGCCAGGTCTTTTTTATCCTTCTTTCTCTCACGTCCATTCTTATCACTTCATCCTATGTTTTCCTTGGCCTTCCCCTGTGAACTGGAGCTGCTATCACAACTGTTCTACATCCATTCTTTCAATCTGGCCAAACCATCAAAGTCTCCTGTTCTGACACATTTCCCTAACCCTGTCCAGATTTAATCTTCCTCTGAGATCATCAGAATCTAAGCTTGTCTTTAATACTCACATCACACATCCATTATAACATTCTGATATCAGTTCTCTCCATGCAATGCATGTCCTCAACCCTCACCGGCCACAATTTACTTCCATACATCATCACACTGTGTCCACATGCCTGATAGACTCTTCCCTTGGTCAACTGACATCTTTTCAAGTGGCATTCTATTTGATTTCTCGGGATTTGTCCAGAGTTAAAAACATAGCAAGAAATGTCTTTTGCTTCGCTTTTACTTTGGGCCAATTTAAACTTTTGTTAGCAAAGTTATTAACTTTGTAGTGTATTTTGTTTCATTTTTTTACAATTTCGTCTTATCTTTTTTTTGTACATTTTTTTAATGAAAATTAAAAATCCAATCAAATTTATTTTCTTTCTGATTAATCCATAGTCATTTTAAGTTTTTTCCATTTTTGATTGACTTTTTTTCTTCCTCTGTTGTTTTTTAGGATCGTAGTCCTGATGAGAGCAAGATCCGGCAAAATCTCAACGAAGCTTTGCAGTTACGTCTCAGTTTGGTAAGTTACGGCCCGTTTTCTTTATCTTCCCTGTCTTTTTAGTTTAAGATGCAGTTTAGAAAGATTCCAGCATTTGTCAGTTTTTCTTCAAGTAAACTCACCATTTTTGTAATTCCCTTAAAAAAAAAGACCTCCAAAATTTGTTCTTGTAAATTAATTTCTGTACATTTTTTTCGGAATTCATTCAGTTTATTCAAAAAGATTGTTTATATAAGTGCTATTTTTAATCTGAATAGGCAATTTGTCCCGAGACTTTGAAAAATGTTTTGAAGCGTCAAAGTGTCTCTCTCTCTCTCTCTCTCTCTCTCTCTCTCTCTCTCTCTCTCTCTCTCTCTCTCTCTCTCTCTATATATATATATATATATATATATATATATATATATATATATATATATATATATATATGAGAGAGAGAGAGAATGGTAGTTTGCTTGAAGCATTGCTGGGAATAGTAGTAATGTGTTAGGAAGGAACAAAAATAATAAATCGGGGGGTACTTACTATTAATTTTTCTTTGAAATCTTACATAACAGCAAGTGTGGTGTCGGCTGTTTGTGTGTTGTCCAGATGATTAAAAATCATTTATTTAATATTTCGGGGAAAATCTTCCCCTTGTCAAAAATAATAAATTTTAAAATTATGTTTTGTATATAAATGTAGTGTTCAAAAATATGTGTGTAATATTAGATAAATAATTGAGTATTATGTGGTTATTAACTGTTAGTTTTGATGATATATTTTTTATTTTTAGTTGTTTCTGCGTGTTCTTGTTTTACTTTCGTATTTTTTTGATTTGTTTTATTAAAAAAAAACAAAAAAATATGAAAGTAATTAATCTTTTTTATTATTATCAAATTTTATTAAATTTTATTGGTTATCATATATTCAAAAAATATTAATTGTGGGTTTTATTAAATTAGTTTATCAGATTAATGTAATTTGTTACTTATTATAGGATTTTATATATTTAGTTTAGGCTTACTTGAACCTAGTTAAATTTAGGTTTTAACCGTAAGACAGTGTTACTCTGCAACATTTCCTTTACCATGTTCATAAATTACCCTGAACCACGAACCTATACTCGGGTTTGGGTTCAGGGTAAATTTATGAACATTCTGAAATTACCCCAACTCGCCTTTTACCTTTTATAGAAAGTTAATTTTCTATATTTTTGTTAATTTTACTGTCCGTATATTTAAATGTATATTCTTACTCTTCTAATCTTCTATTAATTTTGTTTACAAGTCAAAGTCAGTAAACTGAAAAAGTTATAATGATTCAAAGCGTGCATACATCTTTTTGGGAAACCCTGTATATATATAAGTTAGAATATGTTATGTTGATTTGATCTGATCTTCTGTAACAAAATAAATATTGCTCTATTCCACTAAATATTGAGCTGCTGGTGTTAGCAAGAATCATTAAAGATCACAGAGTTCTCTCTCTTCGCTATCTTTCTTGTTAATATCTTGACACGGTGAGCGATTCTTCGGTTTTCGGGTGTTAACCGGTGGAGTATGGCACCTAGCGTTGTCGTGGGCCATTCCTCTAGCACTTTCGGTCTCTCGACCATCTTCAGGAGGCTGTGTCTTATTGTTACTAAGAGCCGTATATATAGTTTTATTATTAGTTATATATCTATTAATTTACATATGTATACATATATATATATATATATATCTTTATTTATTTATTTTCTTTTTTAAAATTATTATTATTATTGTTGCGTATTAATTGTTAAAGACTGAAAGGGCGTTAGTACCAGTGGCGAATGCTATTTTATTAATTGTGTGTTGTAATTTTTTTATGTGTAGGGCTTCGAAGATTTTTAGTGTGTTGGTGCAATTGTTTTTATGTATGATCTTAGTGTTAGTTGTTAATATTTGTCTTAGTTCGGTTGATTTTCCACCGGTTAACACCTGAAAACTGAAGAATCGCTCTTCACGTCGAGTAATTGACAAGAAAAATCGTGGAGAGAGAGAACTCTGCGGTCTTTAATGACGCTTGCGTTAAAAAATGACTTGCTGCCGAACTATACACACACATATATATATATATATAATGGATAATATAAAACTCAAAAATTACATTAGATCCTATCGAGATACAGTGAAGCTCAATTCAGTAGATCGAGCATTTATATACGGAGAATGAAGTGATAAAATGGATAAAATATGCATAGTTTACAAGTTTATTAACTCATCAGGTGTTCAAACAACAAATACAAATACAAAATGACCTTTAAGCCATGATTTTTCAAACATGATTTTGTATTTGTATTCATTGTTTGAACACTTGATGAGTTAATAAACTTGAAAACTATGCAAATTTTATCTATTTCATCACTTCATTCTCTTATATACATATCTGTGTGTGCATATATATCTGACCTTCTATGAAAAAGTAATATATTACTCTGTTAGAAAAACATTGAATTGTGTTGTAAATTTAGTTTTTGAAATATTTGTTGCCAATAAATTTCCAACATGAGCAGAAAGATTAACAAAATGTTTTCCATCTTTTGAAATGTTATTTTGCAACAAATAGTTTGATCTGCTATTCCAATTGGATCTTAGCTATTTTTCACCTTTCTTTCTACTCTCAATTCAGGTTGGTGGTATGTTTGATACCATACAAAGAAACAACACAACCACAAGTGATTGGGCAATTTTGTTGGTTCAACTCATAAGTCACGGGGTAGTCGATATGGAAACGAATTAGTAAGTAATTTTACCCTTTTATTCATTATGACGTTTATTTTGAAAACAAAGAAAAATTAGGACATTAAAATATACGTATGAAGAAACCTCTAATATTTTGAAGCACAATGTACAGAACATATAATGTTTAGTTTTTTCTTCATTAAGACTTAGATGTTGCAGTCTAAATCTTGATGATGAAAAAAAAAACTAAACATTTATTTGTTGTTTCAGGAAAAATAATGTCAAACCAAGAATAAATGCAAGAACATCATATTTTTTTTTTTTATTACATTGGGGTGACTTACGATTGTTCGGCTGAAAGGGAGTCGCCCAGGTAGCAGAACTCAACTACAGCTTCCAGTTTACTATCCCTAACCGTGACCTCTTTCACTGGCCTGCCGTCGATTGGTCTAGCTATGCCCATACAGCAAGGACACCTGTATTGCTGATCCGGTCGGAGTAGGCTACTGATTCCACTGCATCTCTTGTGAACCCAGTAGGAACAGATGGAGCAAAAGATGGAGTTTCTCCTTGTACCACTCAGGCAGACTGCGCAAGGGAACTTTCCTTTCTTTTCATGGAATTCAGGTTGGGACCAGCAATCATTACCTTTGTCTTTGCCATATTGACTCGGAGGCCCTTATCCTCAACACTATTGTTCCACGGGATGATTCTCTTAACTAGAGCTTCAAATGAAGTGTCAACAATTGCAAGGTCAGCCGCGTGTGGATGCTCCCAAGGGAATCCGGTTCTCAGTTAGGGTGACAGGGATTTCAATACGATGATGAAGAGAAGGGGGCTCAATACAAACCCTGCTCATAACAGAATATTACTTATTTTGTTTTTATTGCCCCCCCCCCCCTCTATATAGACGAAAGATGATGACATGTTGGAAAACTCTCTGAATTAGTTTCTTGTATATATGGTTAAAATTTCATTACAATCGGATATACATATTTGTTCTAATGGGACACTTAGAGGTGGAGGTACGTAGATATTTATCACATAGAGGCTAATGTAGAGATTCGGGAACACTTCCGTTGTCTTCCCTGGTAAATTTTACATAAGAATACACTTTAAGATTTTATGTAGATTCTCTGACCTTTCTTTCTATAAGGAACACACAAAACCTCACACACACACACAACATTGAGTTTTATATATATATATATATGTAAAAGCTATCAGTCCTTTTTTTTTTCTATTGAAAAATTTCTCTGTTTATTTCTACATCTCTTTTTATTTTGTCCGTCTTTGTATGTTTCAATCTGCACTTGCCTGTATGTCTGCATCTATTTCTTTCTCTCCTTCCCCTCAGTTTATTCTTTTGTTGTTGTCTACCCTCTACTGCCACTTCATGATCATTTCTTTTGAACAGTTGTTTACACTTCTCTCCTTTTCTCCCATAGCGAACTATTCACCACTGTCATAGATATGTTAAACGTGCTCATACATGGAACATTGTTAGGGGATTCAAATGAAAAAGGGGATGATAATAAAAGAGCCTATCAGAATCTCATCAAAAAAGTCAAGGTAAGAATTTCGCCTTTTTATTTGATTTGCTTGGAAATTTTCTTTCTCGTATAAATGTGTGCGCACATTGTGTCATGTTTATTTATTAGTGTGCCCACGTTGTGTTATATTTATTTATTAGTGTGCCCACGTTGTGTTATATTTATTTATTAGTGTGCCCAGGTTGTATAGTTTATTTACTGGTGTGTCCATGTTTGGTTTATTTAATGGTGTGTCCACGTTGTGTTATTATTTATTAGTATTTATTTATTAGTATTTATTAGCCACGTTGTGTAGTTTATTTACTGGTGTGCCCACGTTGTGTGGTTTATTTAGTGGTGTTGTTACATATCCGAGTCGGGCATGGAAAGGTTGTTGATAAAACAAGATGCACCTGGCGATTGTCAGTAGATAAGATAATTGTCAGAACACCAAAAAGTTATTTGAAAATAAAATAAAAACACTCACAACCAGACAAACACCTGCACAGGAAGAGGCAACATATGATCGATTGTGAAAAGATAAGTTTCTTCCGCAAAAAAAAAAGGATGCACCTGCAAGAATCACTTTAACAGTGATGTCAGAAAAAACAAATGTCGGAAAGGTTAAAGATCATATTGCTAGGTGCAGTTGTGTCATGCCAGGAAAAGATGGACAGATTTTGTAAGTGTCAAATAAAGTTCAAGCTGTCACCGAGTGCAATCTCAATGAGGTCGCCCAGGTGGAGACAGAATCTTTATATAATAACAACTGAAAATCAAAAGACAGTCAATTGATGATCGAACCTCGGAGAGAATCAACCGTCTAGTTCCCTGTGCACAAAGCCTCTCTGACCACCACCCTCATCGTCACCGACAAATAAATATACATATTATATTTTCCTAAGATACCTATGTTGTCATTTTTATTAAGCCCCGCACAATACAACACTTTGCCTACATTGTGTAGTTTATTTACTGGTGTGCTCACGTTGTGTTATATTTATTTATTAGTGTGGTCATGTTGTGTAGTTTATTTACTGGTTTGGCCACGTGTTATATTTATTTACTGGTGTGCTCACATTGTGTAGTTTATTTACTGGTGTGGCCACGTGGTGTGGTTTATTTACTGGTGTGGCCACGTTGTGTAGTTTATTTATTGGTGTGCTCACATTGTGTTATATTTATTTATTAGTGTGGCCACGTTGTGTTATATTTATTTATTAGTGTGGCCACGTTGTGTTATATTTATTTATTAGTGTGGCCACGTTGTGTTATATTTATTTATTAGTGTGGCAACGTTGTGTTATATTTATTTATTAGTGTGGCCCATGTAGTGTAGTTTATTTACTGGTGTGCCCACGTTGTGTTATATACATTTACTAGCGTGCCTACGTTGTGTTATATTTATTTACATTATATTGAAAAATGTACAAAGAATTGAAGATAAAGAAATATAAGAAAACAAAATAATGAATAAGTGTCAAAAGAATGTTTTCAATACAAACTAGCTTATATTATAATTCTTCTGAAATCAAAAGTTTTACTATTTTTCTAGTTGTGCTTGCAAGACTGCTTTTCGTTCTGAGACAATAAGAACATCATTATTTTATTTTGAAAATACTCATTGGAAAGAGAAAAAGAAAATGCTTGTAAATTACTTCCAAATTTTGAAGGTTCACAAAATCATTCATTCATATTTTCCAGCTATTAACAAAAGATTAAAATTTTTACTTGTTTGCAAAGAAACCGAAATGCATTCTTGTGGATTTAATTTAGTAATTAAATTTTTCTAAATAGAATTTTGAGAATTTCATTTAATTTTACGATACTGCATTTTCGATTTTAATAAATATTCGATTAAAAGCAACAAAAAAAATAATTCAATGTGTGTAATTATCAAAGTTACTTTGATGCGAGAAATAAACGCATTTGTTAATTTAGAATTAATCAAAATAAAAAAATGAACATTATTTTTATGTTATGTACATGTTTCTTGTCTTGCAGCGAGAATTGGGCGATAAGAATAACACTTGTATCGACAAAGTTCGCCAACTTTTGCCGTTACCAAAGAAATTCTATGAAGTTGTCACGTGTGAACCCCATGGAACACTTGTAGATACGAAGGGCAATAAAATTGCAGGATTTGATTCAATTGGGAGAAAACAGGTCAGTTTTTCTTCTT
>OY744519.1:3795000-3820000 GCA_963556195.1 Sepiola atlantica
AAGGTATTAGTAATGTATGCTTTTTTTATTAAATCACTATAATTACTGTTAATATCGACAAAACTATTGCATACATATAGGAAAATAGGACGATAAAATTACAAATGAATAAGACTAAACATTATGAACATTTTAAAAAAGAATTATGCAAATTAGACACTCAAATATATGTCTTTGGGTCTTTCATTTGCAGTATATTTCAAAATATTATGTTGTATTATTGGTTTAAATAACAGACGTTTTGATTGTAATAAATTGAGTGATGATCGAAAAAATCTTTTGCATTTAGATTATTTGTATTTTTTCAATTTATTGTCCGGGTTTTCTTCTTGAAAATCATCTCAAAAAAGATTCTTGTTCGTTTCTGATTTGGTTCTTTCTATCCTTCGGTTTAGGGTTTACAAGTTGCCTCAAAAGTGAAGATCACTCCTTGGGAAATAATAGAGGGCACCAAGAATCCGGCTCCGATGTCCTGGACTTATTTTGGTGCTGTGAAAATGGAGAAAAAGATGCTCAAATACGATGATCAATACAGGTGAGTCCGTCACTTTGATGTGTGTTCCTCTTGATATTCAGTGAAGTCATGTTAGAATACAGCAGGTTTAGTGATAGCTTTTTATGTTAAAGTGTGAGTACTGAATCCGTTGCTTTTCATTTGTGTCTTAGAAGAAGGGAGTTTCATCAGGGTTGTTCGGAAGAGATGCTGATGATTTAGTACTTTCCGGTTTGTGTACAAAAAATAAGACAATAAATATTAATGAGAACTCAGATGTGAAGAAAGTATATTTGAATGGCAAAGTTATTGAGGTTCTCCAGAAGTTTTGTTACCTTGGTGATACCATTGGAGCACAGGGTGGAGCAGGTGCTGGTATAATTGCAAGATTTAAGAGTGGATGGAGAAAGTTCAGGGAACTTGTCCCATTATAAACCAGCATACCGATCGTCAGAAATGTTGGGTTCAACTCAATTTTCCGTGATATGCAAGCATTGGGTACACAAGAAATGTAGTGGAATTACTGGTAGTTTGAGAGAGGATAACCAGTTTGTGTGCAAGACAACGGAGACGACTGAGAACTCAGATGTGGAGAAAGTATATTTGAATGGCAAAGTTATTGAGGTTCTCCAGAAGTTTTGTTACCTTGGTGATACCATTGGAGCACAGGGTGGAGCAGGTTCTGGTTTGATTGTAAGATTTAAGAGTGGATGGAATAAGTTCAGGGAACTTTTACCATTATAAACCAGCATACCGATCGTCAGAAATGTATTCTTATCGAACACCTCTGCACACATTTGAATGCAAGCTTACTTTTCAAATGTGTATAGACATGTGGGATAAGAAAACACTTCTGATGATTGGAACTACAATGAAACTGCAGTACAGTGTTAAGATAAGCCTCTGTTAGAGCCTCACGTGGTCTTTTGCTTTTTGGGCAAAATCCACTTTTTTTAAATAAGAAAGAGCCTTACTTCCTTATTTTTTCCTTGCTATTTGGCTGAATTTTATTTGTCTCTCTTTTCTCTTTCCGTCTTGTCTTCCTTTTCCCTCTTATGACACTTCTCTCTGAACAGACAGAAATTTATAGCGTCAACAAAATTTATAGGGTCAACAAAAAATTGTAAGACTGTGATAGGTGAAGCAAAGAGAGAAGGTATACAGAGATGATCAGAAAATGCATTCAGTCGCAGAAACTAGGTATTCGTGATTTCTGGAAAATCTTCAATAGTGTTGTGAACAATGGCCTATCAACAATTCTCCCACTATGCAACCACAATGATATCGTTTGCACGGCAACTGAGAAGGTTGAACTACTTGCTAAGCGTTTCACTATAAACTCTATTTTGGACTCCGCAAACCACTCCATCCCAAATTTCCTACTGCAGACTGAAGCCACACTTTATAACCTGGTAATAACCCCATCTCATGTCCGGGACATCATAAAAAACGTTGACACCTCTAAAGCATGTGGGTCTGATCTTATACCAGTAATGCTCTGCTGCATCTTGCTTCCCTAATAGCTAGAAAATTGCCTCTGGTACGAGTCTTCAAGAATTCTGGAGACAGAACTGATCCTCAGAATTATCGCACCATCAGTCTGCTCCCGCTCTTTGCTAAAATCTTTGAATTCTTAATCAATTTAGCAATAGTCTGGCACCTTGTTAATACTAAACTTCTTTCTGACCATCGGTATGGATTTAGACAAACACGGCCTACTACGGATATCCTAACGGTCATCTCCAAATGCAACTACCATACACTGGACAAGGCAGGTGAAGATAGGGCTGTAGCGCTTGATATATCCGAAGCCTTTGACAAGGTCTAGCATAAAAGGTCTCCTCATAAAAATTAATTCATACGGTATTACTGGATGAATATTTAATATAATTAGATTCTTCCTCACAAAAAGGAGGATCCAGGTTGTTCTCGATGGCCGTTCATCCAAACAACATGACATAAATGCAGGAGTACCACAGGGATTGATCCTTGGACCTTTTATTGTTTGTGATTTTCATAAACAACCTTCCTGATGACATTGTGTCTTAGATGGGTATATTTGCTAACGACGCCATGCTCTACTCTCGTCATATGGGTAAAACGGATGCACACATATACGAGGCAATGGCTGAATCTTTAGAAAGTGACTTCAGTCTGTAGTGGAATGGGTTCATAAATAGATGGTAACATTTAATGCTGCTAAGACAAAGCTCCTTTCCTTCAATAACTACAAGAAACCTCTTCAACCACGGATTGCCATAGCAAATAACACCTTACCCGAGAGTTCAACATTCAAACTCCTCTGCCTAACATTTACAGGTAACATGAATTGGAACAAATACATAGAAAACATTGCCAAGGCTGCTGCAAAGAAAGTGGACTCCCTCTACCGAGCTAGAAAACTTCTCACACCTGACATTATCCTATATCTCTACAAATCCACCATCTGCCCATGCATGAAGTATTGTTGTCACATCTGGGCTGGTGCACCATCTACTGGTCTCTCCCTCTTAGACAAGGTCTAAAAAAGAGTATTTAATCTGATAGGTTCCTGACTGTCCACCCAGCTCCAGTCCCTGTCCCATCGCCGCAATGTTGCACCCTTGTGCTTGTTTTACAAGTACTTCAATGGAATGTGCTCCGGTGAACTTTCACTAATGCCCCCTCAACGTAAATACACTCTACCAACCTGCCCATCAGCTAAATCCCATCCATTCACTGTGGAGGTCCCCAGATGCTGTAGAGCCTTCTACTCCAATAGCTTCTTTCCTCATGTTGCTGGACTCTGGAACTCCCTCCTTACTCTCTGTTTCCCCAACTGTACCAACATGCAGAAATTTAAAACTGATGTAAATGAGTATCTTGCTGCACAGCTCCCAATTTAGGATGACTCCCAAAACTTTCACCCTAATTCTCAGTAGCCCCTTACGTCTACAGGGCAACTTGCCTTGTTTGGGATGAACTAAGTTAAAAAAAATACATATATATATATATATATATATATATATATTTTGAAAAGTCACACAATTTGAAGCGTTGGGTGGGTGGAAATAATAAAGATATTTTTTTTATAAAATATTTAGAAAACCTTGCACAACGCAGATTATTTGTTTTTAAATAAATTATTTATTCATCTCAAAAACATTTTTTTTTTTTTATAAACTTGAGTACTTTCAGAAAATTTACCATCTTCAGAAGAATATTTCTTTTTCTTTTTTTTTTCTTTTTTTCTCTTGGTTGAGACATTCTCGTGGCCAAGTTGAAAAATCCGTCTAGGTGTTTTGACGAAGTGAAAAAAGTGTCGATATGGCTGTGTGTCACGTGGTCCGCGTGGAAGGATATATATATATATATATATATGTGTGTGTTTTGTTTGGCTTACATTGACAATGCGAGGTTTCGGTCTGTATGACCTCCTCAGAGTTGTGATTCTGTTCAACTGTTGAATAGAATAGCAGCTATGAGGAGGTCGTACAGACTTGTCAATGTAAGCCGAACAAACCACATACAAATACCAGCTCTATTAATAACCAACTTACTATCGAGTACTTCTGGAATAGATATATACAGACTCTGTAATAAGCTTAAACTAATCCTATAAAAAAAATGAAAATGCTAATTTTGCCATGAAAGTTTAGACTTGAAACGATTCATGATGGGGATAGAGGAGTTAGTTGACTTTTGTTTCATCAGAGAATGACTTCCTGTTTCTTTACCCCCCCCCCCCCTCGTACACACTTGATGTCTTTTTTTCAGTTATTTTTAATTCTTTTTTTTTTTTTGCTGGCCACTCTGAACACACACGTTAGGGGGGGGGGTGCATATCGATTTCAACTTTTTTTACCATTGGCTACTCACCGCGCTGATAACATTTCAGAACTGATGGGATGTCCTAATATTTAGAAAAAAGCAGCCGCAACTTGATTATAATGCATGTGTAATCGGTCGTTCTTTCTCGTTACAGATTGTTATGTTACCATACGCACATCATGCGACAGCCTTTGAGTTTCTATTTGGAGCCTCCACCTTTGCCACTGGAAGAACTGGAACCTCCTGCTGAGAAGGTGGTAAGATACAGCCATGTTCTTTTTTTGATAAAGAAAAAACAAACATTCTCTTTCCGAAGAATGTTCTGGTTTCACTGAAATCAAATTCTTTATTTTGTTGTCTCTGACGTCATTCTTTTTTTCTATCTCGTTCAGGGCTGGATTTAGACATACAAAGGTCCAAAGCACTTACAAGATTATGGTGTCCTCTTTATATAAAGACCCTAACCACTAATGATATTATGGTACCCTCTCACATATTGACTTGAGTCATCGTATACGCATAGACGTAGATGAAACGTTGACAAATCCCAAACTCCAGAGGTGGTGCTGTGACCTTTTCATGTTTTTGTAATGGTTGGATATGTATACAGCGCCTGGTATTCCCAAATGGTCACCCATCTGGTACTGACCAGGCTCAACGTTGCTTAACTTTGGTTATCTAATGAGAACTTGTGTGTCAACATGATTATGCCGTATGTATATATATATATAAAGAGGTGTACTAAAAGCGAACTTTTAGGAAAGGTAAAAACCTATTGTGAAGAGTATACAGCTCAATATCCAGGATAGAGCAGGTAGATGAAGAAGAATGGAAAGGAATATGAGAAAGCAAAAGCCAAATCAAAATTCAATTCAAAAGTTCAAAGCAAGTTATATTCCGCAAAAAGGCAATTTATTCAATTTAAATTTTCCTTAAGCCAGGCTTTTCAAAGATCAAAATCTTATCATCAGAGGAAGTCGCTGGGATAGATAAGTTGGCAATGGCCAAGATTTAAAATTTGAAAAAATAAAATAACGGTTGCAGGGAAAGAAACGCAGGGCAAAACTCTGCCCGAATGCAAGCAAATGTCCGATTGCTTAAAAGTCCGGTGTCGAAAAGTCCAGCGGAGAGAATAAGATGTAGATAGGTAGGTCGTTAGAGGCACGAGAAGTAATGTGAGAGGTTTCAAAGTTAAATTCCAAGAAGCCAAACTTCAGGTACGGCGAAAATAGAAAATCCAAAAGGGTAAACAGTCCAATAAGAGGTACGTTCGATGATGCAGGCAGGCTCAAAGAAGATTAATGTGGAAAATATTCGCCATTAAAAATACTTCCCGGGCGGAGATGACAAAGGAAAGAGTTTTAAAGTGGGAAAAGAGGCAGCGAGAATATTTAAAGCTAGCCCGTTCAGAAAGCCGGCTATAAATGAAGAAAAGCAAAAACAGTGAAAACAAGAATATAATATGCGACCAGTAGGCAGGGGGGGGGGGAACGGGTAAGGGGTGTGTGGGTGGAGAAAGGGACGGGTACGAGGAATGGGAGGGGGGAGGAGAAAGGGAGCGATGCGGAGAAGGAATGCGGATAAAACTAAGAGTGTGAAAGTGGGGGGTGAAACATAAAGTTGAAATTGGAAGTTAGCGTGAATTAGGATTCAACTAGAAAAAGGGAAGAAAGGAGTGGGGGTAAATTAACGAATGTTAGGAGAAGGGGTTAAAATATCAGAATATGTATATGAACAGGATACGGGGTTTAGATGATTAATCAGATGACCTTAGATATAAACAATGAGGCAAAATATAATTAAAGGGTAGAACAAGAATAATGAGTTAAAAATTAAAAGAGTAAAGATAAAAATAAAGATAAAAAGTAGAAATAAGCAAATAAAAAATGAAAAATAGATAATAAGATTAGTCTTAAGCTCGCATACATATACATACATATATACACATATATATACGCATACACACATATGCACATACACACATACACATACGTACACACATATGCACACATATACATGTACATATACACATGCACATACACATGTATATGCATGTGTATGCGTATGTGTGTATGCATGTGTGTGCATACGTGTGTATATGTACATGTGCATGTGTATATGTGTATGTGTGCGTGTATGTGTACGTGTGTGTTTATTCGTGTATGTGTGTGCATGTGTGTGTACATGTGTGTATGTGCATGTGTATGTGTGCGTATGTGTATGTACATATGCATATGTATGTATACATGTGTGTATGTGCATGTGTATATGTACATGTATATGTGTGTACGTATGTGTATGCGTGTATGTGCATATGTGTGTATGCATGTGTGTATATGTGCTTGTGTGTGTGTACGTGTGTGTGTATACATCTGTATATATACGTACATGTGTATTTATACGTATATATATATACATATGTATGTGTGCATGCGTGTGTGTGTATGCATGTGTATATGTGCATGTGTGTGTGTATGCGTGCATGTGTGTGCATGTGTATGTGTGCATGCGTATGTGTATATACATGTACATATACATATGTGTGTACTTGTGTGTATGCGTATATATATGTGTATATATGTATGTATATGTATGCGAGCTTAAGACTAATCTTATTATCTATTTTTCATTTTTTATTTGCTTATTTCTACTTTTTATCTTTATTTTTATCTTTACTCTTTTAATTTTTAACTCATTATTCTTGTTCTACCCTTTAATTATATTTTGCCTCATTGTTTATATCTAAGGTCATCTGATTAATCATCTAAACCCCGTATCCTGTTCATATACATATTCTGATATTTTAACCCCTTCTCCTAACATTCGTTAATTTACCCCCACTCCTTTCTTCCCTTTTTCTAGTTGAATCCTAATTCACGCTAACTTCCAATTTCAACTTTGTTTCACCCCCCACTTTCACACTCTTAGTTTTATCCGCATTCCTTCTCCGCATCGCTCCCTTTCTCCTCCCCCCTCCCATTCCTCGTACCCGTCCCTTTCTCCACCCACACACCCCTTACCCGTTCCCCCCCCCCCTGCCTACTGGTCGCATATTATATTCTTGTTTTCACTGTTTTTGCTTTTCTTCATTTATAGCCGGCTTTCTGAACGGGCTAGCTTTAAATATTCTCGCTGCCTCTTTTCCCACTTTAAAACTCTTTCCTTTGTCATCTCCGCCCGGGAAGTATTTTTAATGGCGAATATTTTCCACATTAATCTTCTTTGAGCCTGCCTGCATCATCGAACGTACCTCTTATTGGACTGTTTACCCTTTTGGATTTTCTATTTTCGCCGTACCTGAAGTTTGGCTTCTTGGAATTTAACTTTGAAACCTCTCACATTACTTCTCGTGCCTCTAACGACCTACCTATCTACACCTTATTCTCTCCACTGGACTTTTCGACACCGGACTTTTAAGCAATCGGACATTTGCTTGCACCCGGGCAGAGTTTTGCCCTGCGTTTCTTTCCCTGCAACCGTTATTTTATTTTTTCAAATTTTAAATCTTGGCCATTGCCAACTTATCTATCCCAGCGACTTCCTCTGATGATAAGATTTTGATCTTTGAAAAGCCTGGCTTAAGGAAAATTTAAATTGAATAAATTGCCTTTTTGCGGAATATACCTTGCTTTGAACTTTTGAATTGAATTTTGATTTGGCTTTTGCTTTCTCATATTCCTTTCCATTCTTCTTCATATATATATATATATGTATGAGAAAGGAAGGATGAGAGTAATCCGACATAATGGGAAATGAAAAAGGAAAAACCAAGAGATAGTTGATTATATATTCATCAAAGTTTCGTCTTTATTGTAAGACTTCCTCAGGATGATAGGTTGAAGAAAAAATGTCATGCAAGTACATCAAAGTTTGGGGTTGACATGGTAGAGAGATGAAAGGATGTAGTAGCCTTGGCTACTATGAAAGCCAGAGAGTCCAGGGTGTTAGAAGTCAATGGTTGTGAAAGAATCAAATGAATATGGAAAGCTTTGAGTAGATAAGATTGAGGCAGCTATGAAATGGTGAGGGGTGAGAATATAATTGAAATGGTTTTAGGGTGGGAGAAGTGAAAGGAGGGCTAATATTTTTGTTGTGGTCGAATATTTTACAGAGTATCACCCTCTCAAAAGAGAATTAAAAGTGTTCCGGGGACCTTTTTGTACGTTCTTTTTAAACAGAGTTAAATTAATTCGACGTTCAAAAAAGATTTTATTTAATTCATATTTTCTGTTTTGATGAGGAGATATTCCTCTAAATTTTGGAAAAATATTAATAACTACGTAGATAATCGTCTCAACATCATGCTTCTTACGCAGACCTTACCGCTGGTAATAATTGGGATGGCTCTGAATTTTAGGATTGGGAGAAGTTCTCTGAACTTTCCTAAAACTGTCTTGACTCTGATGGTCTAACTTAGTTCGCAGCCACCCCCAGCACTCAGCATATCCCCTAGGTAGCAAAAAGATAATTTGTGCATCTCGTGTTCACAGTAGCACGCATACATTTTGGATACGAAAACACGTGAATTCTGCCACTAATGAACAAGATGTGGTTTTATGACCAGTTTTCCTTCTTCTCAACTAGTTGCCCTCCCGAAGTATTTGGAAGAATTCTATCTACATACAGTAGGATGACAACACCTGAGTATTGCCATCACCACACATTTCTTTTATTGAACACTAGTTGGTGACTATTCACTATGTGAAATACTTGAAACATGAATTCAAAATAATAAACATTTCATTCATAACTTTGGTGTAAACACGAAACAAAAGTTTGCTCATTTATTCATGTAGATAGATAAACATTAACATTTTGATAATTTTGATGCACGTTTATCTTTTAAATGTGACAGAACAGAAAGAAGAGATAAATTTATCGTTTCACTTTCAATTTAGAAATAAATCACAACTTGTTGAAAATTAAATTGATTTCTTCTAAAGAAAGGAAAATTTGAACACAAATAAATTGATTCCTTCTAAAGAAAGGAAAATTTGAACGCAATTAAATTGATTCCTTCTAAAGAAAGGAAAATTTGAACACAATTAAATTGATTCCTTCTAAAGAAAGGAAAATTTGAACACAATTAAATTGATTCCTTCTAAAGAAAGGAAAATTTGAACACAATTAAATTGATTCCTTCTAAAGAAAGGAAAATTTGAACGCAATTAAATTGATTCCTTTTAAAGAAAGGAAAATTTGAACACAATTAAATTGATTCCTTCTAAAGAAAGGAAAATTTGAACGCAATTAAATTGATTCCTTCTAAAGAAAGGAAAATTTGAACACAATTAAATTGATTCCTTCTAAAGAAAGGAAAATTTGAACACAATTAAATTGATTCCTTCTAAAGAAAGGAAAATTTGAACACAATTAAATTGATTCCTTCTAAAGAAAGGAAAATTTGAACGCAATTAAATTGATTCCTTTTAAAGAAAGGAAAATTTGAATGCAATTAAATTGATTCCTTTTAAAGAAAGGAAAATTTGAATGCAATTAAATTGATTCCTTCTAAAGAAAGGAAAATTTGAATGCAATTAAATTGATTCCTTCTAAAGAAAGGAAAATTTGAACGCAATTAAATTGATTCCTTCTAAAGAAAGGAAAATTTGAACACAATTAAATTGATTCCTTCTAAAGAAAGGAAAATTTGAACGCAATTAAATTGATTCCTTTTAAAGAAAGGAAAATTTGAATGCAATTAAATTGATTCCTTTTAAAGAAAGGAAAATTTGAATGCAATTAAATTGATTCCTTCTAAAGAAAGGAAAATTTGAATGCAATTAAATTGATTCCTTCTAAAGAAAGGAAAATTTGAACGCAATTAAATTGATTCCTTCTAAAGAAAGGAAAATTTGAACACAATTAAATTGATTCCTTCTAAAGAAAGGAAAATTTGAACGCAATTAAATTGATTCCTTCTAAAGAAAGGAAAATTTGAACACAATTAAATTGATTCCTTCTAAAGAAAGGAAAATTTGAACACAATTAAATTGATTCCTTCTAAAGAAAGGAAAATTTGAACACAATTAAATTGATTCCTTCTAAAGAAAGGAAAATTTGAACGCAATTAAATTGATTTCTTCTAAAGAAAGGAAAATTTGAACGCAATTAAATTGATTTCTTCTAAAGAAAGGAAAATTTGAACACAATTAAATTGATTCCTTCTAAAGAAAGGAAAATTTGAACGCAATTAAATTGATTCCTTCTAAAGAAAGGAAAATTTGAACACAATTAAATTGATTCCTTCTAAAGAAAGGAAAATTTGAACGCAATTAAATTGATTTCTTCTAAAGAAAGGAAAATTTGAACACAATTAAATTGATTCCTTCTAAAGAAAGGAAAATTTGAACGCAATTAAATTGATTTCTTCTAAAGAAAGGAAAATTTGAACACAATTAAATTGATTCCTTCTAAAGAAAGGAAAATTTGAACGCAATTAAATTGATTTCTTCTAAAGAAAGGAAAATTTGAACACAATTAAATTGATTCCTTCTAAAGAAAGGAAAATTTGAACACAATTAAATTGATTCCTTCTAAAGAAAGGAAAATTTGAACGCAATTAAATTGATTTCTTCTAAAGAAAGGAAAATTTGAACACAATTAAATTGATTCCTTCTAAAGAAAGGAAAATTTGAACGCAATTAAATTGATTTCTTCTAAAGAAAGGAAAATTTGAACACAATTAAATTGATTCCTTCTAAAGAAAGGAAAATTTGAACGCAATTAAATTGATTTCTTCTAAAGAAAGGAAAATTTGAACACAATTAAATTGATTCCTTCTAAAGAAAGGAAAATTTGAACACAATTAAATTGATTCCTTCTAAAGAAAGGAAAATTTGAACACAATTAAATTGATTCCTTCTAAAGAAAGGAAAATTTGAACGCAATTAAATTGATTTCTTCTAAAGAAAGGAAAATTTGAACGCAATTAAATTGATTTCTTCTAAAGAAAGGAAAATTTGAACACAATTAAATTGATTCCTTCTAAAGAAAGGAAAATTTGAACGCAATTAAATTGATTCCTTCTAAAGAAAGGAAAATTTGAACACAATTAAATTGATTCCTTCTAAAGAAAGGAAAATTTGAACGCAATTAAATTGATTCCTTCTAAAGAAAGGAAAATTTGAACACAATTAAATTGATTCCTTCTAAAGAAAGGAAAATTTGAACGCAATTAAATTGATTCCTTCTAAAGAAAGGAAAATTTGAACACAATTAAATTGATTCCTTCTAAAGAAAGGAAAATTTGAACACAATTAAATTGATTCCTTCTAAAGAAAGGAAAATTTGAACGCAATTAAATTGATTTCTTCTAAAGAAAGGAAAATTTGAACGCAATTAAATTGATTTCTTCTAAAGAAAGGAAAATTTGAACACAATTAAATTGATTCCTTCTAAAGAAAGGAAAATTTGAACACAATTAAATTGATTCCTTCTAAAGAAAGGAAAATTTGAACACAATTAAATTGATTCCTTCTAAAGAAAGGAAAATTTGAACACAATTAAATTGATTCCTTCTAAAGAAAGGAAAATTTGAACGCAATTAAATTGATTCCTTCTAAAGAAAGGAAAATTTGAACACAATTAAATTGATTCCTTCTAAAGAAAGGAAAATTTGAACGCAATTAAATTGATTCCTTCTAAAGAAAGGAAAATTTGAACACAATTAAATTGATTCCTTCTAAAGAAAGGAAAATTTGAACACAATTAAATTGATTCCTTCTAAAGAAAGGAAAATTTGAACACAATTAAATTGATTCCTTCTAAAGAAAGGAAAATTTGAACACAATTAAATTGATTCCTTCTAAAGAAAGGAAAATTTGAACACAATTAAATTGATTCCTTCTAAAGAAAGGAAAATTTGAACACAATTAAATTGATTCCTTCTAAAGAAAGGAAAATTTGAACACAATTAAATTGATTCCTTCTAAAGAAAGGAAAATTTGAACACAATTAAATTGATTCCTTCTAAAGAAAGGAAAATTTGAACACAATTAAATTGATTCCTTCTAAAGAAAGGAAAATTTGAACACAAATGCTAAATATTTGCCCAGGAAATAAAAAAAATATTGCGAAACAGAACTATTTGTTATTTTAAAATCAAAACAATCGGTGCTTGTGCATATCAACCCTGACATGTTAAACCGCTCTTAAAAAAAAAATAGCTAAAGAAATGTATAAACTTTGTTATGTACTTACGTGGTAGATGAAAAAAAGACTGTACACCAAAAATTATGCAAATTCATCCAGTATTTATTCAATTATAAATAAAAAACGATTTTATCACTCGGTAGATATTTCCACCATTTTCCAGTGGTCAAGGACGATAACTCATATTTTCACGATTTCGGGGTTTGGGGTCTCCATTGTTTACAAAAATGTCAAAATGTACGCAAAATCATTTTTTTTCTTTTTCTTATAATTTAATAACTACTGGATGAATTTGCATAATTTTTTCTGCACAATCTTATTTTCAGCTAACACGTAAGTACATAATAAAGTTTATACATTCTTCAAATATTTCAATGTCAGGGTTGATATGCACAAGCACCAAACAATCTTTCAATTAAAAAACAATAACAAATAGTTAATTAATAAAATGTTCTGTTTCAAAACCAATATGCAAATTAGTTGACTGATATCGCATATACATAAACAGTATACGAAAATGATGGTGACGCTATTGTGTCAAGTTGGATTAACTTTGAATAGGGAGTTTTGAAATTACCGTTCATGCTCGAAACGGGTCCTAACTTTCGCATTTATTCACGTAGATGTGTATAATGAATGTTTCGTTTAGCCAATGACGTACAAATATGTCAACCATGCAGACTTTTTGGTGATTCGTTTTTTCTGGTGGAACATCATGTGATGTTTGCAAACTCTAACTAAAGTTTTGTCCTTTCTCTCCTGTCCGTAGGAGGAGAAGCCTAAAGAACCTGTAGAGAGCAGTAAAGACGAACTCAACAAGAAGAAACAGCAACGGCGGCGACGGAACACTCGACCAACCACCTCCTACATGCAGGTAAAAAAAAACAATTGCTTTGCTTCTTTAAATTTTGTCCTGTCAATTTCTAATGGGATTTGGTATCTGTCTGTCTGAAGCTGAAACTATACTATCACTTCTGTTAACGGATTATCAGGTTTCACTATTAAAAGGAAGGCCAGCGTCATTCAGACTCTATGGCTTGGTGAGATTTAAACTCGTACCCATGGTTTACTTGACCATCGCTCTGAACCACTGAGCTATAGAGGTAGGCACAACTTTTACATGTTTGTTTATATATATTGATGTAATTTGAGGTAGACCACTTAACAAGACCACTTGAGAATCATAGGCTATTTTATCACTGGATATAAAAACTACTTGACGTATCTAGAATGAACGTCAATTCTTCCTGAGAATCTCATGGATGGCTCTGCTCTTGAGAAGAAATCAACTCTGAAACTTCCTGGTTTTTCTTTCTCATCAAATCTTTGTTGGAGTTCATACATTTAGATCTATTGTTCTGTCTGCTTCTCGTAAAGTCGGTTCTCTCTATCGCTCCAAACACTTTCTCACACCTGAGGCTATTCTCTAGCTCTACAAATCCACAATCAGACCATGTATGGAGTACTGGTGTCATATTTGGGCTGGTGAATCTCTGTCCCATTTGAGGGTTCTTGATAAGGTGCAGAAACATATCTGTAATTTGATTACCCTCACCCTTTCTCCTTCTCTGATCCTCACTCTCACAGACGTGATGTTGCTAGTCTCAGTCTTTACATAAATACTATCATGGCTGTTTTTTGTTTTTTCAGAATTGTGTGATCTATTCCCTGCTTCCTTTCTTCCAGCTTGTTTGACTCGTTGGTCTAGTGGTCTCCATTAATTCGCTGTTTTCATACCTCATTGTAATACAGCTTCATATTCCAGTAGCTTCTTTCCAAGAACTGTAGGCTTGTGGAACTCTTTTCCTGCTGACTGTTTTCCTCTTACCTATAACCTTGGTTTTTTCAAGACTAAGGTCAATAGGCATCTCCTGTCTTTGTGATAATCATTTTTCATTCTTTTTAACTACGTAAATCAAGTGGCTTCATGCCTTGTCTGGAGCAATTTCAATAAAAGAAACGAATTCTGTAATATTTTAAGTGGTCTAATCTAGCATGGACCCTCATATCCAAGAAGACATTAATATTTCAAAGAGTCAGCCGATTTCTTGTGTGGTTCTTTCTCTTAGCTAATTTTTTTCCATTTGCAGGCCTGCTGTGTGCAGCATGCATCTATGCATCCCACTAAACATGCAATGTTGCGCATGTTCACATACGCATTTCACACACACACACACACACACTTTATACTTATCATCTTCACAAAGCAAAGTTAGTTTCCACTATAAATTAAAAAGAGGAAAAAAGAACTTTTCATGTTTCCGGGCGAGATCAAAGTTCTAAGCCCAAATGTGATTTGATTTCATCATCATCATCAACCGGTTTATTTGTTGAATCAGGCCACAATTAATCCTCTGATAAGGGTGGGTCCTGATTGTTAAGTTTCAATCTAAGTTTTCCTTTCCATTCTTGTCTTTGCCTGACGGAATCCATACCCACAGCTTTCCTATCATGTTTGACTACGTCCTCTCAAGACAACTTGCGTCTGCCAGTGGTGGTTTTCTTTGCTGACACATTCAACTGTCAGACTTTAGCAATCCAGCCATTGCTGTGCTCAACATGCCCACAGTCTGCTCTTCTGCATGATTTCCGGTTGACTTGTCCGAGCAAGATTCAAAAAGTATGCTTTCTTCAGGCCTCACTAAACAGATCCATCTGACCATTTTCTTGTCATTACAGTAAAGTTTCTTTAGTGTGCCAGCAGAGAGAGCCCAAGTTTTGACTTAAAGAAAAGGGTTTTTTACCCCACCTAATAAACCGGTATCGTCCAGGCCTTTGGGTCTGGATTTACGCCAGTCTATTGGGGGTTGCCGGTCCTGTGCAGTTCTAGGAGGTGCACCCTCCCAGGCTTTGCCTCCCCTCTTTGGGGAGGAGTAAGTTTATTGCTTACTGTCTGAGGCGCCTCTACCGGGGAATGCCGACGGGGCTGCCCAGGCAATTTTTAAATGGCCAGAGTGCTCACCTCTCGAGCGCTGGCTTATCTAATCCCACTTTCCCGACCTTGTGTCACATCTTACCTTGTGGGAGGTAGATAAATAACATGGATGTGTTTTTAATGTTGTGAGTCGGCAAGATACACACTAAAAGCTGGAACGTATTTTTACCTTTTTTGTTTTAATAATGATTCACCACTAATCAAGGCACTTAAGGCTAAGGGTTAATGAGATTGTCAGTTGAATGATGAAGAATATTATGAAAGGATTGAAAATGATGAAGAATATTATGAAAGGATTGAAAATGATGAAGAATATTATGAAAGGATTGAAAATGATGAAGAATATTATGAAAAGATTGAAAATGATGAAGAATATTATGAAAAGATTGAAAATGATGAAGAATATTATGAAAGGATTGAAAATGATGAAGAATATTATGAGAGGATTGAAAATGATGAAGAATATTATGAAAGGATTGAAAATGATGAAGAATATTGTGAAAGGATTGAAAATGATGAAGAATATTATGAAAGGATTGAAAATGATGAAGAATATTATGAAAGGATTGAAAATGATGAAGAATATTATGAAAGGATTGAAAATGATGAAGAATATTATGAAAGGATTGAAAATGATGAAGAATATTATGAAAGGATTGAAAATGATGAAGAATATTATGAAAGGATTGAAAATGATAAAAGGAAATAAATAAAATTTGATTATTTATTAGGGTTTGTTGACATTAGATTTGAAGACAACCATCTTGTAGCCTGTAGGGAAGCAATCCCAAGTACACAGATGGGAAATTCTTGGAAAGAAACTCTGTTCATGGAAATGTCATTTGATGTTAGGCACATAGAGGAAGAAAGGAAACTTCTTTAAAATTGTGGTAAGAAGAGTTCTTCCTGTGAATGTCTTATAAAGAGGAATCAAAGATTGAAGCATTTTCTATGAAAAAAAACGATTAAAGAATAAAGAAAGACTTTCACTGTCTCTTTAACAAAATATTTGATTCAAAATGAAACATCTCCTTCCGTTTTCGAAATAATTCACTTCGGATGAGGTTAAAACAAACTTTAGATTCTTTGTAACCTTGAAAACCATTTTCAATAAATACTTTCATAAGGCAGAAGGAAAGACACTTGGCGCTATACAATCTTCAAAGCCTTCCTTTTAGAATGCTATTTGCTTTCTCTAAACAAGAAAACCCCCCTTTTTTTTTTTTCGACCCTTTCAGCAAGCACCAATTCACCACCGAGTCAATTACCCACCAGAGGTGTACCAGCCAGGACCCCACCCCAATTGGTATGGACCGCCACAGCCTCAACAACAGGCTCCCTACTTCTCTACACAGCATCTCCCGCCTGGTCAGTTCCTGCATGTTTCCTTTTTATGTTTTTACCGTGGACACTTAGATTGGATGAGGAGGAGGGGGGGGGGGGGGGGGGTAGAAAAAAATAATCTATGTTTTATGTTTCTGAATCTTGTTAATTTCGATAATTCGCACTACTGTTCTCATCTTTCATGTTATTCTCACAATGTTTCGGCCAATGTAACCTCCGACCTTCTTCTGCAATAACCCGTAGTGCAACATATAAAAATGCTAAATAATAATCAGTCCTAAGTGACAGTATTCTGGAGGTTGAAGGTTCAATCCTCAGTACGGGCGATACTAAGAATACAATTACGAATTACTTAAGATTCCTACCCGGTTATGGCTGATGGAATGAGAGCAAACTACCTCTGTCGGGTTCAACAAGACACACCTGAAGAAGGTTTGAGGTTACAACGGCCGAAACGTTGTGAGAATAACATCCAAGATAAGAACATTGGTCGGAATAATTAAAATAATACAAATGATATAAATGAAATTTCTTAGTAATTTTCTGCTGTTTTTTGATAGATAACATCCTTAAAAAAAATAATTTTTCTTATTATAATATTTTTTTGAACATGTTTCTTTTTCTTTGAAAGATGATATCCTAAAAATAAAAATAATTTTTCTTATAATATTTTTTTGAACATGTTTTTTCTTGAAAGATGATATCCTAAAAAGAATTTTACTTATTATAATACTTTTTTTGAACATAGAAATTATTACTCATCAATATCAACCAACAAATTTCAACCATATTAAAAATCTCTTAAACCTATTTCGTGTTGCTCTCTTTAATCTATTTATTTTTCTTTGATGTTTTCGTTGTTGTTTTAAAACTTGGATAAAATTTCTTTTTTAATTATTTGCTTCTCACAGCAGTAAAGTTAGAAATGAAGTCAGTTTAATGGGGAGAGAGGGAGGGGAACCAACTCCCCAAGAAGGCATTCTGGAAGGGTACAAAAATAGCAGAGACATTACACAGTAGGTGAGACTGGCAATAACCCCCCACCCCCAAGGAGGAGGTAATGCCTAGGACCACACCATACCATACAAAGAAGAGGCTGATGGTTCGAACAGACCCCCAGATTGCCAGAATGGTGCAAAAGCGAATCTCGGCTTTGATAAATATTAAGAACTAACAGGCTTCGTCCGCTCACCATCACTTAGCAATCTAATTCCCATTTATTACTTGAAATCATTGAAACAAAACTAATCGCTACGAAAAGAAGACAAGACTCCCTCTCTCTCTCTCTCTCTCTCTCTATCAATAAGAAAAGACAAAACTAATCGATAAGGAAAAGAAGACAAAACTAATCGATAAGAAAAAGAAGACAAAACTAATCGCTAAGAAAAAGAAGACAAAACTAATCGCTAAGAAAAAGAAGACAAAACTAATCGCTAAGAAAAAGAAGACAAAACTAATCGCTAAGAAAAAGAAGACAAATCTAATCGCTAAGAAAAAGAAGACAAATCTAATCGCTAAGAAAAAGAAGACAAGACTCCCTCTGTCTGTCTGTCTCTCTCTCTCTCTCTCTCTCTCTTTATCAATAAGAAAAGACAAAACTAATTTATAAGGAAAAGAAGACAAAACTCTCTCCCTCTGTTCAGTTTTAATAATACTAATAAAAATAGGATATTTTTGTGTCTATATTAAAAGTGAAGTAAATCAACTATCAGATATGATTGAGATTAAGCCTCTCGTTTTTTCCTCATTAAAATTAAATTTGCTTACGCGAATACTGAAGCGAATCTTGGCACACATATGTTGACTTTTATTATTATTCAGATTACCCAAAATTTTAGACATGCCAAGTCTAAAAAGTTCACCTTCTTGGAAGTTGTCAGTGTAAATGTCTTTTTTTTATTTTGTTTGTAGGTGGTCCAGCAGCAGCAGCAAGGTTCGGGTCCTCGCAATACAATAGTCCTAAGCAGGAATTGCGCACCATGTTGCGTGCTCGTCAGCCATCAACCCAGGGTTACATTCAGCATAACACACAACAGGGTTTCTCTCCGAGCATGCACATGTTGCAGTCGAAACAACGCAATCAGTTTATCCGGCAAACGTTGCGTGTCCACCAACAGGGCCTCCAGCGAGGAATGCAAGTGCCCGACCAGGCTCACTATAATCAACAACTGGCAGGGAATCCACAGGCTACGTTGCATCATATGACGCAGGCGCAAGGTAAGTAAGGGAAATATAAAGAGGGCATTTTATACAAATTAAGAACAGAACGAGAATGTATCGATATTGTTTATTAGAAGGTGCTAAAAATGCGAGACATACCGGGGGTTGTAAGAAAGAAAACACAAAACGGGTAATCCTTTTTTTTTTCTTTTTTTTTTTTTTTTGTAATATATATATATATATATATATAAATATACTAGCAAGGGTACCCGGCGTTGCCCACGGCTCTCTCTTTCCTGGTTGCCTCATTTTACTGCCCCTTTTCCCCGTTGCCATCTTCTCCCTGTTGCTTTCGATAAAAGCTGTCTCTTCTCAAGTTTGCTCCTCTCCCCCATCCCTCCTCTTCTGTTGCTTGGGGCAAAAGTATGACATATTTCTATTAAAAGTACTACCACTGTCTGCGCCTTCTATATACATATATATCTCTACCACGGTGCGCATACTATATACGTACGTATCTTCGTTCCGGTGCGCATACTATATACATGTGTATCTCTACCTGGTGCGCATATTATATACTCTACCCTGTGTGTATACTATATACAGGTTTTTCATAGAGGTGCTGCACGTACGACCCTTCTCCCCCGGACACTATTGCCGATCTGCCCGTTGAGACCATTCAATGCCGGTCTGTTGTTCTGTCTGAACAGCCAATGTCCCCCAAATATATCTACTCTCGGTCATAAATCCTGAATGTCCGATTGTCTCTCAGCTTACTACCTGAAACTGGCCACATCCACTTTTTCTTCAGCTTACTTTCTCCATCATTATCTGGCTGCCCAGAAAGTTAACAAATAATTGTCATGGCATCATTGTTCTGTGTAGCACAATGAGTACGTTGCTTTTATATTGTTATTTATTTCCTAGCTAATCTCTTCAGGTGGTCCTGGTTCCATTTGTGGGGTGGGGCAGTTTATAGTATTACATAAGTACGAAATAACGAATCATGTGTCGTTGGGACAAACTCAACTTCCGTTTTGAACCACTTTCATCATTTATTTTTTCAGGTCTCAATCAAAATTATCCTTCCTATAACGGCATGCCCATGCAACAGGCAGCAGCAGCCGCAGCCGTAATGGATCCCGTGTCTGGAGGAATGATGTCGCAGAATTTTGGTCAATCGTATCCCAATGCTCAGAACCCTGCCATGCTACAAGGAATGCAGCCACAAGGCCCTCAGGCTCAGGCCTCCAGCTTCATGCCACAACAAGCCCAACAGGCCCAAACATCTTTCAATCCAGCTTCAAGGTCAGTAAACCTCCCCCCCCCCTTTTTACTCTGTTATTTCAGCTTTTTGTCATGTCACGTGTCATAGTCTATTAAAATATGTCGATTCTGGAACCACGCACTTGGATTATTTTAGGAAATTTTTAAGTTTAAAATTCTTAGTATCACCCATACTGAGGATTGAACCTTTAACCTCTAGAAGATTGTCATTTAGAACTGATTATACTTAGCACTTTTATCCGTTGCGCCACAGGTCCATGCAATACTAAGAATACAATTATAGATTGGCTGACTAAAATAAAGGGTTCCGTTCAAAATTTCGTACAGATTCCAATAAAACGCATCTGAAAAAGGTTGGAGGTGACATCGACCGAAACGTTGTGAGAATCACACATGAGAACCGTAGTCCGAATAATCCTCATCTCAAAAATTGTGAAACATAATTTGGAATATTTTAAATTTTATGAGATTTTCTGTTTCTGCACGTCTGAGAATTTGATCTTTTCAAAAAACTTGTGCAAACAGATTTTGTGGTTAAAAATTTGTAATTTTTTTATATCGACGTATCGTTCAGTAGATTTATTAGTTTCAGGGTTAAACAATAAATAATTAGTTTAAGGTTTGAATTTGTTTGGTTAAAGTAATAAACATCAAATATTTATTTTTTAATTAATTCAGTTTATATTTTTATTTGTTTGCAAAAAAAGATCACCTGTAAACAAGTCAGCTATTTAAATATTTTGTTCGTAGTTGAAAAGAATGAATGACTTTGTGACCCCTCAAAATTGAAAGGAATTTGGAAGCATTTAAATTGCTGAATAGAAAGTCATTTCAACTGGCTTTAAAATTCTTGGCAAATTCTTTTTTAAAAGCTTTTTATTGAGATTAAAACAACATTATCCTAACAAATTATTAGTTATAGTTTTATAATAATTTGATAAGTTAATAACTTACTGACCATAATGGTCAAAAAGCCTATTTAAAAAAAAATTTTGATGTTAAAAAAAAAAAAAAAAAAAAAAAAAAAATTTTTTTTAAATCGAAAGAAAAATTACAGAAAAGACTCCTGGGCAACACCGGGTAGGGACAGCTTATTTATCATGAAATCTCATAAGAAATTCCAAACTAAATATTTTTGATTACTTGTGCAACTGCTTTCGTCAGGCGAGTGAATGAACTCTGCTCTTGTTCAGTGATGAAAATGATCCGGGGTTTCTTGAGATTTCAAATAGGAATTATAATCTAAGGCGTCAAAATGAAAGAGAAAAGAAGCTGAAGAAATCAGAAAACTTGAAGATCAAAGAGACCTCCACTAAGTCAACTAAAATAATTCACCAACGCTGAAAAAGAACATGATGAAGCAGCAAAACCAAAAACTATCAGAAGCTGGAGGAGTTTTAAAAAAAACGCAAAAGTTGAACGTGCGTAGTATGAACTAAAGTTGCATAAACAGTTTGTTTAAATATTTTATTTTGAATCTTTTTGAAATTATTTACAAGTTTCAACAGAGATCATCATATTACAAATGCTCTTCATTTTTAGTTTGTTATGAACTAATTTCACAAAAGTTTAGTAAAAATAATTGCTTTTTTTTTTTTTTTTTGTTTCAATTGAAATTTATGTGAAATTTGAAGCTCAAATATCACCAGAAAAGTTTTGTATATTCACCACTTTAATATCAATCCAAAATATTGAAAATTGTCACTTACATGATGTCTGGTTAAACCAAACTTTAAATAGCCAGAAATGATTCAAGGGAGATCACTGCTAATCCACATTTCTGATGACTCTTAACAAAACACACTTATTCTTCATCCTTTATTTTTCTATAGGCTCCAGTCTCATATGACCCCCAGTGGCATGCAGAGGCACTCCAGCGCTATGGGCTCCATGTCTAACTACAGCCAACAGAGCCATGCTTACCTTCAGGGCTTACCCCCCCAGTCCCAGCAGCAACAGCAACAACAGCTGCTCCAACAGCAGCAACAGCAACAACAACAACAACAGCAGCAGCAACAGCAGCAGCCGCCGCCTCCGCCACACCCTCAGCAGCAACAGGCGGCCTCCCAACAACAACAGGCCCAGCAGCACATGTTGGTCATGCAGAACTCGCAGATTCAGCCGACACAACAGCAACTGGTCGCACAACTGCACAGGCAAATGGCCCAGAACCCGGCCGCTGCCGCCGCGGCACAATACAGCAACTACCAACCACCTCCCCAGTATTAGGGCAAAATGAAAAACGGCAGGGCTACAAGGGGTCGGGAGTGGGTTGGGGGTCTACACCATTAAAAAAATAACGATGAATAACAGACTCGATGACGAGAAGCCAATCAGGTCCGTATGTAAACAGCGGGGGAGTTAGAGTTATTTTTATTTTGGTTTTAAATTTAATTTAAACTCAGATCTACAATGGGAAATAACTCTAAGTTGTCTCTCTTGAATTATTTTTAATTTCATTTTTTTTTTTTTTCCTCCTCTTGTGGGGAGGGGGTGAGTAAGGAAGACATTGCATTGAGACTTGCTCGGATGTATGTGTGTACGTTTTATGTGTGCGTGTGTATGTATGCATATATAAGTACTGATTTTATCCACTAACGGCTTTCGTAAATCGTTAATACATTTCTTCCGATCCTTCAGATTTGGTCCGCCTGAAGAAATGTATTGATATTAGAAATAGTTTGCAACATCGTAGTGGACCTCTTCCTCATCGTCATCATCTTCATCATCATCTTCATCATCATCATCATTATTATTAAAAAAAAAAAAAAAATTTTTATTTTTTTTTATTTCACTCTCGTTAAATGACCACCCGGATCTCGGACTTGTCACCAGTGAGTACAGTTAATAACAACTTGTTTATGAAATGCGTTCGCAAGTTAATGTGATTCTCTCTAGTTAGAATGTGTTGGCCTTCCCCGGTCTGACACTGGCTACTTCATCAGAACTTTTTGTGATTAGTTATAATTCTACCGCAATTATGGGTAGCGCGTTTATTGTAAGCAGCTATTGCATTCTGACAACGTCCAACTGCACACAATTATATTTGGATAGCTTTTTGAGACAGAGACATTACGATCAACGAGAACATTTCAATAGGAAAATGCATTTCTATCTTTCAGATCATCGATTATTATGTCCAGCCCGTTGCCATTGATCTTTCTGTCAGAATGTCTTGTGAAAATCACACACACATATATATATATATATATATATATATATATATATATATATATATATATAGGAGTATGAAAATATACAAATATACTTATGACAAGAAAGCTACACAGAAACGTTTGTGTTTCATTCCCTAGGGAAATCGTCAGGCTAACTGCGTGGATTTACATGCAATGAGACTGATGATTTTCCCCGGGAATAAAACACAAACGTTTCTGTGTAGCTTACTTACTATAAGTATATTTTCATACTGCTACTAAACACTACTCGCATAGAAGTTTTAGTAAATACTCGAAAAATATATATACGTAATATTGTTTTATAATATAAGATATATAAATGAATTAGTAAAAAAAAAATTCTATATGTCTATATAAGTTATCTGAGATCAATAAAATTTGAACATTGTTCCAAGAATTCAAAACCAACTATTATTAGGCGTACGATCGTTTCCAAGACTTTTTGGAAATATTTTATTTTTCATTCTATTTTCGATGATTCCAAAGCGTCTCTTCGTCAGCGCCTTTTTATAACATCACATACAGAAGTCTCTTGAAAAAAAACCATCGGATTTCAGTACTAAAAGATAAAATCAGTGAAAGCACTTTAGAAATAGCAAAATGACAGCAAATTTAATCACAAATCAAACATTTGAAATATTCGAAATATTCACCACACAGGATGAATCAAGAAGAATAAAATGCATAAGAGAAAAAAATAAATAAAATTAAAATATAAAAAATAGTAACATTAAATTAAACAATGCTAATAATGATGAGAAATATACTGATGATAATAATGATAGAAAGTAAATAAGAAAGAATAAATAAGAATAAAATAATAAATGAATAAAATAATAAATGAATCAATAAGAATAAAATAACAAAATAAAATAATAAATGAATCAATAAAAATAAAATAAAAAAATAAAATAATAAATGAATCAATAAAAAAATAAATGAATCAATAAGAATAGAATTAAAAAAATAAAATAATAAATGAATCAATAAAAAAAAATAATAAATGAATCAATAAGAATAAAATATAAAAAAAAAAAAAAATAAATGAATCAATAAGAATTTAAAAAAAAATGAATCAATAAGAATAAAATAAAAAAAAATAAAATAATAAATGAATCAATAAGAATAAAATAAAAAAATAAAAAAAATAATAACTGAATCAATAAGAATAAAATTAAAAAAATAAAATAATAAATAAGAATAAAATAAAAAATAAATGAATCAATAAGAATAAAATAAAAAAATAAATGAATCAATAAGAATAAAATAAAAAATAAATGAATCAATAAGAATAAATAAAAAAATAATTTATTTTATTTTAAATAAAATCAAGATAGAGTATAGTTCAAATTAATGAAAAATTAAAATAATTAGAAGATAAAAAGTCTATAAAAAGTAAATATATCGAGAAATAAAGTTATAATTCTATTTATAAGAAGAAAATCTATCATGATTTGAAAAACGTAAAATAATGATGATGCGTAGAGGAATTGACTTATATAAAAAAAAATACCAGAGAAGAACAAAAAATTCAAAATTTATAATAGAAAAAAAAATTTAGAAAAAAGAAAATTATTTAAGTAAAATGAAGAGAAATAGAAAAATAAACAAATATAAAGA